>JAMKCH010067247.1:0-48069 GCA_023653785.1 Ophioderma brevispina | reverse complement strand
GCTGCCATTAATGTAGCAAGTGAAGACCTTTGTTGTCTGGTATTGATTATATGGCCATGCATATTACTCCCACCCAGTGCAGACAAGAGACGTTTTAATGGAGTGGAAAATTAAATGCCACTCTTGGCTGTTAACCTGGAGCATGGGCCCCCAATTTAAAATTACCATGAAATTATGATATGAACGCTAAGGGGGACAATATCAGAGCAGGTTGTCTCTCTGACCTTCCTGTCTAGTAGGCCCTACCAGTGAAACTCAAGAAGCAGGGTGGCAGAAATGCTGAGTCTGCAGAATTCGAATTAGAACTATCGGGGGTATAAGTATATATATACTCGTAGAAATAAAGGTTCAATATATACCCCTTTTGATCTGTATTTTGCACCCTAAGCCCTACGAATGTTCTACAAAAACCTTAGGAATCATGAATAACTTTCAAATTTAATTAGGCCTAGGAACGTTCTTTTGTGTGTGTGTGTGTGTTCACATATTTTAAAAAGGTTAAGGTGCTTGTTCCGATTTTGTTTATTGTGTTCTCTATATAGAGAGCCTGGCACTTACACATACACCCCATCAAGTACCGTTGTGAAACAAACATGCAGTTTTGAGTGGTAACTCAATATGCATGTTGCAAACCCTGTTCAATATTTGCTAATTATTGCTGGTAAAACCACTAAAACTTCGGTTTTTTTTGTTTTATATCTTGGGAATGAAATGGATTTGAGGGCTCAATTTTCAGGACGACAATGATAAAAATACAGCCGTTTTATCTGATATCACATAGATACTAACTTCCGTGTACATAGGGGGGTTCCCAAGACGATCGGAACACCACCTTTAAGCAGTTATAACCCTTTTGGTTTTAAAAATAATTTTGTGCCCCCCCTAAAAAAGTCTTTCTGTCTATCCAAGAACCGTACTTTATTACCTTACCTTAAGGGTTCCAGAGTTAAGGTTTCTACAAGAACCATTTCTTGATATCAAGCTTTTTTTTTGTTTCTATACACAGGACAACCACAAGATTTGTTAGGGTTCTTCAAGATGAATTTCTTCAAAGAACTTTTCTGGTTCTTTATAGAACCTTAGCATGCTAAGGATGTTAAATACGACAAAAAAGGTTCGATGTTGAACCTTTACTTTCTAGAGTGTAGTGAGAACAGAAAATGCTGCACCAATAAGGAAATTGACTGAACAAGATCTAAACTAACATCAGTCATAACTGGAACAACCTGTTACAAATCCGCACAAAAGGATCCACAACTGCTTGCTTACTTGTGTTATATTGAATAACTTCTGGTCATAGAGGCCAATGCCAATTAATACTGATAGTGTAGTAGTTTAGAAATGTGAATTGTGAATAGGAATCATAAGGTCCTTGATATACTGATAGAAAGGTGGCAATTGAGCATCTGTCCCCTCTTTGCCTGTTAATTACCGACTGGCAAAGTGTTATTCATGAGTGCTTTTAACATGTGACCTGTACTTTCAATTGGACCATGACCTGATCAGTTCGCAAAGAATGCAATTGCTGTGTAAAGTGCCTGAAAAAGAGTTCATTCTTGCAGGATGATATTTTTCATTAAAACTGTTTAATTTATTTTTTTTACATATAATCTAATTCTTTTCCGCACAATATATTTTTTGGGGGGGTTTCTGTGTTAAAGAGACTAAGCTCAAATCGATCTACTTCATGAATTAATTTCATATTTTTGTTAAAAATTGCCTGTCCACTTTAAATCCCTTTTAAAGTTATCAGTCAATGCCACGTTGTTTTCCTCTGTCAACGTGCTATCAATTATCATCAATTGCAGGACAAGGAGTAGGGTTAACAATTAATCGGGTTAATTTATCAATGGTTCAAATGTTAGATAGGATCATGTCCTGGAATAGTCGTGCAGAGCGGACTGCAAGAAATGAACAACCACAATGTTTTGCGTAAAACAATGACGCAAAAACTCCTTTTGAAAATTTATTGAGAGGCAACCATATGAAATTAACAATGTAAACACATGCATGGTTACCCCTAGTCTTAACATAAGTCTTTAACTGAAAGCTGTTTTAAGCTTTACTTTATTGCTGTCCTTGCATCATTCTATTACTGTGTCCTGTTGTTGTATTCAGGTGAACACACCACTCTATTGTATACTTTGTAGCTAATTTGATCATTTCAGAGTTTACATGTTGATTTTCACTGATCTTGGACCAGTAGCCCCCCCCCCCCCCCCCCCCCACCATCAAGAACTTTATTTGGTATAGGTCAACATACAAACAGGTGTGACCACCATCAAACTCACTTCAAGGAAATATGCTTTCACTACAGCTTATAGCATGCAGAATCTCAAATAAAGGCAAAGTTCAAGAACTTGTCTAACCTAATACTAATACCATCCTTTAGTGTCATAACTGAAGTACGCTCTAACACATAAATATACAATGAAAAGCTAAACTATCTGGGCCACTCAAGATCCAATGGTGGTATAAATCATAAAAATCCTGCAGGAATCTTGCCATCTAGACCTATACATATAGGCCACATCTTCATAACTTTAACATGTTTAGTGCCATCTATATGCCTATTTGTCCAAACTATAGTTTTATTGAAAAATCATTTGGGCCGCTCATGAAATTCATCAATTTAACACATTATGTATAATACCCCAAATTATTGTCAAAATTGTTTGACTTCGATATTTTTTTGTTTTATCTCTTTTGTCATAATAGAACAGCTGTGTCCACCTTCACAAAAAGGCCCATGCTACCCAGCTGTATTCATACCCATCCACCAATATCACTATCACTGCATAAAACCAAAGGTTACACAGCTTCCAATTGCATTGCTTTCTGCTACTTTATTATCTTCTCACAACACTTTCCATTCAATTTTTTAATTCACAGTTTATTATCCAAAAAAAATTAGATTTTGCTTGAACCCATAAGTCCTCTGACAGCTGGTATATGCATCAAATACATTTCATGAGCTCTATTACTGACACTAAGCCAGGAGCAAAATAGTGATCCATCAAACTTTAATGAGAGCTAACAAAGTCAAAGGTCTATGTAGGATAATGCACTCATTGCTTTTAAATATCATTATTAAGCATTCCGTTAGCCTTCCTATAGCTATAGGAAGCCTTCACCTTCAGCAGCCATATTCAGGATCTGAATGGAAAGAGTGTTTTGGCTTGATATACTTGATGCACCGAACAAGATGAAACTGGCGCGTGCAGAGATTGGCTAGTATTGAAGCATTGCATGTTAATTTGATGGAATGTAACGTTACACACAAATTTATTAACCCTATGAGTACTACCTGCTGTTTGGTCACAATGGAACTCACATGATGATTGCTGATTGGTCACAATGGAACTTATGTGATTGCTGATTGGTCACAACAGAACTTATGTGATTGCTGATTGGTCACAACAGAACTTATGTGATTGCTGATTTGTCACAATGGAACTTATGTGATTGTTGATTGGTCACAATGGAACTTATGTGATTGCTGATTAGTCACGATGGAACTTATGTGATTGCTAATTGGTCACAATGGAACTCATATGATTGCTGATTGGTCACAATGGAACTTATGTGATTGCTGATTAGTCACGATGGAACTTATGTGATTGCTAATTGGTCACAATGGAACTCATATGATTGCTGATTGGTCACAATGGAACTTATGTGGTTTCTTGAGCCAATCAACAACATGGTTAGAATGGCAATAGGGCTGAAGGTGGCTAGCGCTTAAATATTTGGAAACTGTTTTTTATTGGTTATTGAAATGAATATTATTAAGTAATTAGCCAATCAGAGTGACTGCAGTCACATTGTACAAGATTGATGTCGTTCTGAATGATGCAATGAGACTTGTTAGTGGCTGCCTTTTGGCGATGCCTGTAGAATATCTCCCAATTCTGTCTGGCATAGCTCCTGCAAACCTTAGGATGAACCTGGTAGCCTAATCCCCCCACCAACACCCATTGAGAATCAGAGAATTCCTCGGAATCACTTTGCTACCCAATCCATGACACTGCAGTCACAGTATCCCTATCGATCATCCTGGATCAATGACAGATGGTATGAGCAATGGTCATCCTCTACTTTGAACCTAAAGCAGTTTGTGGACAGCCCATCTAGCAAGCCCAAAGGATGTGACCTTGATAGGAAAGCATGGGTCAACCTCAACAGACTCAGAACTGGCATTGGTCATACAAAGAACTTCCTTCACAAGATCGGAGTAGAACTTTCACCAAACTGCGATTGTGGAGAGCCACAAACCATTAGCCACATCATAGATGACTGTGAGGTCTACAAGTCCCCAAGAGGAATTCCAGGCCTGATCAACCTGGATGATGAAACTATCAGCTGGTTAAAGATGGATCTTCCACTGTGATTTTGGACTTGCACGCACAAACGAACGAGCCAATCAGAAATGTGAAAGGCATATAGTGCTCAAAGGGTTAACCCGTTCAACTCTGGTATAGCTTTTTTATAGGTTATGATGCCTATTCTTTTTGAGATGACTTCCCAAGTGACCATAGTTTTATTGAAAGGCCATCTTCTGGGGGCATTGGGAATCTAATTATCATACTGAACAACAAGTTTCAATGGTTAGTGGAAGGAGGCTTGCCCCGTCAAGCCAGCAGGTAATCGCAAAAACTGGTTTTCAAACAAGTAGTGCTTTAAAAAAGCCAGGTGATCAGCACAAACCACAAAACCGCCGGGGACGGCCTCTGTAGCCATTAAACTGATCAAATTCCATAACAAACAGGTCTCAATCCTTGATAAAATTGGCAAATATTATACCAACCAGATATTTTGACCCAGGGAGCATGTAATCCACACGATTTGGAATTCCACTGATTGACACTTGGTAAACACACTGGATACACTGTCAAACAACAATGATCTTGCCATCGCAATTGTCTATTTGAAGAAGTTATTTTAAGGTTTGCTTTTGACTTGTGCTTGCTTCCCATATCCATAGGCTTCCATGTATACGATGCCTAGAAGGTCATCAAATATCTTGCGATATTTTTCTGGGTAGTGGCATAAGATTTGACATTTCATTGCAACACAATATTTTTGATTGTTCCTGTGTCAACACGGTGACATACTTGATGCACACTATAAGAACAAGACTTAACTAAATGGCACCTGACAATATCTGTCACCCCACGATGAACCAAATTACCTATATTGTGTTTGCATAGAAAACTTAATTGGTGATATAGATTTGAGCAAGAATTGGGGTGGGTGAAGTTGAATCAAAGAAAGAATATGATGTTGGAGATATCGGTAGCCAATAATGCCTCCTGGAGCATTAATGCCTTGAATGCGGCAACCAGGATTTAGTACACAGAGGTATTTTCTTTTTCTAAAATTGTCTTTCAAAAATTGTGGATGGAAGAAATCTCAAGGAGGACCACCCCACACTGATCAGAGACTAGGTTCGTTTGGACATGGAACATGTAATTTGGAACTTTCAAATTTTATGTTTAATTTCCACATCCAGAGTGTTTAACTTAATTCTACCCAACCCAAAACCGAAATCTCACACTTGATAAAACATTGCAACAGTGTCGTCAGCAAGTGACATAAATTCTGATGTGTCTTCAAAGGAGTATGTCTTGCATGGAGATATATATCGATTGTATGGGACCAGCCTGCGGTTAGCATAAATCCAGTATCTCGACACGGAGTTGCCATTTTTTTGCTCATTGCTCGTGTTAACCAATCCTCCGGCGTCTAGGTTGTGAGTTTGTGCTTTGTTTTGGCGTGTTTTTATCAATGCCCGTTCGCGCCATATCTTCACTTCTTGGCTTTCCTCCAAAACCGTTTCAATGCTGTCAGATTTTTATCCCTTCCCCCACCCCCTTCTTCTTAATCTTTATGCATATCTCTCTTTCTTTTAGGGCTTCACCTCAAGTGAGCTATAGCCAGCCACTCTTTGAGTCTCAGATTCTTTCTTAGCTGTTTCGGTTGAATTATCCTTGTTGTTGTATCCCGCGCACCTATATCCAACATTCAATTCTATTTGTGGCATGCTCGTCTCGTAAATTCATTTTTGGCTATTTAAGTGCAATTTTGTCATTTTTTGATATTTTATGTCTGGCTTTCAGCTGTGTAATTAAATTACTCTATCTTTCATCCACTATCGAGCGTTAGCCGATCTTGAGTTTCAGAATTCTGCAGTCCGGCCTTGATATGATCTTTGTTTGTTTCTGCTACAATATATATCAGAAACTGTTTATTATTTTTTTGTGTCGCATTGTTTATCTATTAATGCTTATTGGCTTGTTTGAGTGCAATTATGTCATTTTTTTGTTTAACACGATGTCTCTGTATCAGAAAATGTCATGGCTATGCTCTCAACTATGTTCAGCTTAATTTTTTGTTTAGCTTAATATAATGCCAATTATGCAATCACTTCCATTCTGGCCTGATATTAAAGTCTGACTCCGAGATTCGAAATATAATTTTTTGTGTAATATGAAAAAATAGTCAACCGAACAAAGATAGTAACCTTAAAATGCAACAATTCCGAAATTTGAGATGAAGCGGATATTCGGTGTGATGCAGTAAAAATTGATGTGTAGTATTACGTCCCATTAGGATGAGGGTATAACAAAAATTCCGGATCCGGAAATTTTTCTAACAAATTTGTGCTTTTCTTATGAGGAATTCGATTTAGCTTAGCCCATTCACACAGTGACTTGTATATGGATAAAAGCATTATGTACATGCAAAAAAAAAAAGGGGTTTTTTTTGGATGAGGGCGCCCTCCTCAGGAAATCTCTGAGTCGGCCTTTAAGTGAATTTTCAAACATCATTTTTCAAGTATTTAATTTAACAAGCTGTGTTGGTTTTTTGGCCTACAACTACTATTATAATGTGCTACTCGCGTGTGTTAATTACCCCTATTTTTGGTGGGAATTTAGATTAAGATAGTGCTATTGCTTATGCCATGTTTATTGCTTTAATATTAAGATTGATTTGGTATGATCAATACCATGTGTTCTGGCATGAGTATCACTGTGGCTGCTCATAATGTGAAGAGATTATAAGATAAAGGAGCATTGTGCAAATTAATATTGTGTGTAATTGACTATTGATGTGTTAGCTTTCTGCTCATCATGTGATTTGACAGTGATCAAAATGATTTAGATGTTGACTTTCTGCTCATCTAGTAAAATTAACACTGTGTTTAAATTAACTACTGATGTGTTAGCTTTCTGCTCATCATGTAGAGATGTTGGCTTTCCGCTCATCCTATAAATTGAATGCTTATAATAAAATTGCTGAATAACTATTGATGTGTTAGCTTTCCGCTCATCATGTAGTCTCAGAGATGTTGGCTTTCCGCTCATCTTATAAATTGAATGCTTATAATAAAATTGCTGAGATAATCTCTTAAATTGAATGCTTATAATATAATTGCTGTGGTAATCTTTAAATGGTTTGCATGCCGCTGGCCATCTTTGATAATAGCACAAGTTTTAGGCCGATGCCTATTTGAATTAAAATTGCATGAAACGGCGAGAAAGGCCGCCACCCACTTCTTGCCTCCTTGCTTTTGTTTTTTCCCTTCATCCTTGCCGTGTGAGAGATAACTGTACAAGATGTCTTGTACACTGAGAATATTAATTAGTCAAAAAATGTGTCTTATTTGACCAATTAAAAATTGGTCATGCAAATCACTTGTCAAAAATTTACCATTCAAAAAAAAAGTACTTCAATGCTGGAGACATGTTTGCTATGCTGGAAGATAACCTTCCCATATTTTTAAGTAGTTTTCATGATTACAAAATATTTTCATTACCTCTAAATTTACACTTTAAAATGACAAATTAATGACTGACGAATTTTAATTTGTCAAATGACAAATCAATTGACTAATTAAAGACTCAAATCAGTTAGTCAACACTAAAAATTGTGAATTTAAGTACACATTGGCCATTTGCTAATTGACGAATTTGTAATTAAAAAGTCCAAATTTTCAAGTTGTAGAAATATTTGCAATTATGAAATTTAATCCAAAAATCTTTAAAAAGCATTCTTTTTAATTCAAACCACTTTTAGCACTATTTGTGGATTATAAAAAAAAAAAAATAATGTGCATGACTAATATTAATTAGTCAAATAAGACACTTTTTTGACTAATTAATATTTTCAGTCTATAGAGATATGACTTGTGTCTTAACAATAGTGTCTTCAACAAATCATGTCTAACTATGAGGGATGCAAAATCAAGACTTGTCTTCAAAAGACATGTCTTGCATGGAGATATGTCTGTGTGGGATGTCTTGGACAGAAATGTGACTGGTGTCTTACTGACTAGAAATGTGTCTCAAAACCAGCTTTAACAAGACATGTCATATTTACTAGATTATGTAATTACGTATAATTATACTCCAGGCAAGACACTTGATTATATATTATGGTTAAATTGATTAAGACATGGCTGAATTTGGAAGTGTCTTAATTGAGCATATGTGTTTATAGATTGTGTCTTCAAGCGAGGCACATGATTCTATTTTTAAGTGCTCTATTGTTGAAGACATGTCTCAAAAAATTTCAATATGCAATTTTAAAGTGTATATGTTATGGCCCAGGAACATATCAGCAGATGACGTCCTCATGTGATCTTTAGACCAATACCTCCCAATATGTGAAACTTTAAAAATATCGCAGTCCTTGGACAGCCTAGTCGCCTGCCTTCATGGTTTGTAAATGATAGGCCTCATATGACCTTTTACCTTGACATGTGACCTTGAGCTCATAAACAAATGACGGTTTACATGAAATATCCATAAACTAAGTTTGGTTCCAATTGAACTTCAATTTTTCAATTCAGGTCAATTTTACATTTTCTTACAACTTGACTTCATATGACATTTGACCTTGGTATGTGACCTTTGACCTCATCAACAAATGTAGGATCCCATGTTGCACCTGACTCAAGTTTGTTTTAAAGGCTGACTCAGAGATTTCCCGATGAGGGCGCACTCATTTTTCAAACAAATCGTGTTTTTTTGCATATACATAATGCTTGTCCATTTACTAATCACTGTGTGAAATAACTAAGCTCAAATCGAACTCCTTCATATAGAAAATCACAACTTTGTTCTAAAATTCCGGATCCGGAAATTTTGTTATACACGGTATCCTATGGCACTTTTATACTGTGCATAAATGTTTACTGCATCAAAACAGAAAATCTGATTCATCTCTAACTTAGGAATTAAGCATTTTAAGTGACTATCTTTAGTTCTAGACGACTATTTTTAATTACTACACAAAAAAAAATTATATTTCAAAATCTCTGAGTCAGCCTTCAAATCCATTGAAGTATGCGGATATTACAGGCAAATGTTAACCCTTTTTCAAAACAACAGACAACGTACTACATCAACAATATAAACAGACATCAACAACAGTGGAAAAAGTGATCCCTATGTCTCTTCCTGCCTTAAGGCAGGTGACACAAAAACCATGGGGGTTGCTAACCGCCTCCTTTGGAGGATGAGTGTTAATGATTTGTGCCTACGCCCCAAGAGGCTCTTTTCTGCCAACCACTTGGCTGCCTGAAAAAAAATACAAATAATTCGCTAACTGGAGGGGGTACAACAACAACAAAAAGTATAAAAAAGCCTGACAATGCACGATTAATTATTTGACTTGACATTTTACTTGTAAGGCATTTTCCATATTGGATCAGTTTGGGGCAAAATTTATAGTCTTACCTTTCCAGGAAAGCTCAAAATAACTGTGATAAAAACAACCGTGATCTATGATAAATCACCAAATGTCATACATTTAAAAGCATCTGAAATGCTTCAGATCCTTCATTTAAGGTCATCAAAGGTGTTAATGGGCACTAAATATAGAATAAATCACCATAAAAAGAAAGAAAAATACCTAATGTAGCAAGACAATTTAGGGAATCTATCAATCATCCAACTGAGAAGTCAAAATTTCAATAGAGTAATAAATCAATGAATCTATAACCAGGAATACATACATCTTTAAAAAAGATATTTTCAGAGAGATGATCCAGCAACAAACAATAAAAATAATAAGAATACAAAGAACAAGGGCATGGCCAAAACTCCAAATCCACGGGATGAGAGCACAGACCCAAAACCCAAGTGCCCATCCCACTTGGAGTGCATTATCATATATAGTACCTTGAAATAAAGAAAATTGAACTAACTAGATCCAATAATTTTTCACTTCACCTCTGTGGAAACTAGATGTTCTTTCCAGGTCTGGTATGTTCAAAAGTATACGATCAGAAATATGTACGCAAATTTAACTATTTTGAAGTAATTGACATCCCCTGTAAAACTGCACAGGCGTTATTTTTGCAAGTTGATGACAGGTTCTACGGAGAGAGAGTGTGGGAGAGAGAGAGAAGCTGAGAGAGAGAATAAAAGAGTGTATGTACGAGGGTATCTATCCTAATTCTAATATGCGCGTCTCCCTGTCACACCTAATTTGACAGTTAACATGCCCTGATGCAGAAAAAGAGAATATCACCTCTAATCTTGTCATGTGAAAGAGGAACGTGTTGCAGTTAGATTCAAAGTCTCAAATATATGACAATTCCTCAAATTACACAGATTTCCATAATACGTTCAACAACTAGGACCAACATCTACTGGTGTATGTAGTACCCGTCTGGTGGGTCATGTGACAACAAGTACCAATGCATAATCAATTTTCTCCTAAGATCGATAATCTAATAATTATGAGCTTTTCATTTCTATATTTTGGCGTCAACCAGGTGTTAGGGCAAGTAATTTGATTGTGTCATCGCCCCAAACCTTATTTTACTACAATTCAAAACAAATTTAATTATCATAACCCAATTTTTTAATTTACAGTCAGTCAGGAGGTAAAAGTGATTTTTATTTTAATTGGGTCAGTTATAGAACCAAACATCTAATTTTTAAAAGTGATAAAATTAAGGCTGATTGATTAATTGGTTATATGTATTTTAATGCATTTAAAATTAGAGTGGATATTATAAAATGAGATAAATGAATAGATCATTATAATTCAGTCATCTTTTTTATGTTAGTATCAACATAAGGTAATGTATGCATTGGTCCATACTCATTTTAGGGGAAGGATTATTAAAATGTGGTATTGTTTTGGTTTTTTTTAAATGGTTCTTGAAGCACATCCTCCAAGCCACCATCAGTCACTTACTTCCCAAATTTGATGAGTATGTTTGCCCCAGTTATAATCAATATAATTATGACAATGCAAAAAAATCAACTTTGATAAAAAAAAGGGGGGGGTGTATAAGATTGTTCACACTTTGGAAACCATCTCTGATAGTGGTTATAAACAAGAAAGCCAAGATGGTTATCAAGTGTTTTGCAGTGGTTAAAAATCTTTCCACAAACCACTTCTTAAAATGTATGAATCGGCTTTTATTACCCAAGAGCATTGGGATTGGATATGTAAAACCTCAATATAGCACTTAAGTGTGGTGGGCTTGCAAAAATTATGTTATTGCTCCAAACAGGCTGTACAAGACATAATTTCTAGGTTGAGAAATTTTCAGTTAAAATTTACACGAAAGGCTTATATGGCATATAAATACATGACTTTTGTAAATAACACCTTGAAAGTCAACAAACTCATTTTTATTTACAGTTACAGCTAGTTACTTGTAAAAGATAAAAATCTGATATACTCCACCTTACATTTTATGCTTCAAATTTAATAAAACTGCAAAATTCAGTCTTTTTTTTTAGTGTAAGTTTTAGTTTAAGTCTGATAGAAGGGGAAATTTACATGCAGCTTTTTTCGGATCAGCAAATCGCTGCATATCCCTTTAGCAATTGAGCATTTTAAATTTTGGATTATTTTTAATAATTGCATTGCTTCAGCAATAGATTACTCATTCTGCAAACCTATCAAATTCCATAATTAACCCACTAAAATGTTAAATTGATTTGCTTTTTATTTCAGTATTTGAAGAGAGTCAGCTGGTCATCACGGTAATTTAATTACATTTGACAATTGAAGACAAAATTTCAATTTCCAGAGCAGGGTATAAATAACCAGCAGCATAAGAACTGTTATTTTCAAAGCTTAAGCAAACAATTCACAATTACTCTGAAAATATGTTTGTTATGATCATAAAATAACAATTGATATTGTCAAGCTAATTGTTCAACTTCCTTTACACTAGACCTAAAACTGTAAGATAGTACCACCACGATATCTAAAGAAAGATAGGCCACTCCCTACCCTTGTCTAATGGAAGTGGACTTCCACAGGAAGGACGCTTCCTTGTGTCCGGGAACGACATTTGCATATTTGACTGTGTGCACAATGGCCGGAATTTCAAATGGTCCTGCTACTTCTTTGTGGGGTGCTTGAAATATTTCCCTGCAAAACATCTGTGATTTTGTTTTCAAATTTTAAAGACAAACACGAAAGAATGGTTATTGTGTGGTCACTTGCCTTAGCATTAGAAGGGACATTAAGAAATCACAGCGTTTTCCCTTTTGTCCCCCTGACTTCCATTAAAAAATGTGTTTACATGTTAAACGCAACTGCCATCTGGTAGTAATAACTAGTACATGTACAAGCATTACATCGTTTGCCGTACAAATAAAGGAGTGGTCCTATCTTCCTTTAGATAATCTTTGGTACACTACACCACAAGATTTATATTTGAGATGAAATTTGTGGAAGTTATAACCTTCAGAAAATCACCTCCTATTGCGTTTAAGGGTGTGCAGTCCACCAAAACGAGGCTAAAACAAGCAATTGATATCTTTAACTGCTAATGGCACTTCCATTCAAATATCAAAGGAATGTTATATTCAACGCAACATGCCAAGGTAACACTTTCTGCCACCTACCACCAAACCCATAAAAGTGTTGCATTAAATTGGAAAGAAACTGTCCATCTATATTTTACGCATACAAAAACATATAAAATTTAGAAAAAAAATATACTTGGCTTCATTTGAGTGTCAGTCACCCAGTTAAATGCTAAATTATGCAGACCACCTACTCAGTAGAATACAATATGCTTTGGGCTCCTTATAAAATGTCAAGGTGTTGTGTTAGTCCTATTTTTCAAAGCAGAGAGGGTGGGCATATTAATGGGATACACTTAAGGGCCTTTCATTGAAGCACACCCTAAACTTCATTAAAACTGATAAAAATAAGCAAGTTAGTGGATGCTTTTTCGCACCTACCGAAGTCAGAGTTTTGATTGATATACATTTTTTTGTATTGAAAACAGGTCCTGCTAGGGGTATTTATTTTATTGGAAATTACTCTGGTTAAGGTATATTTTCATTGAAAACTGGTCTTGTTAGGAATCAGTCACAGAACCCTTCAAACAGGCACGACCGAGACCCCCTCTCACTCCAGGAGTATCTATTGACCATGAACAAGAAAAGAAATCTGTCCAGATCACAAAATGTACCTTTAAAATAAGCAAGTCCATTATAAAGCACCAAATCTAATTAGTATTCCAAATTCACTCAGTGCATGCATACAACGAAACTCATTCAGTACAGTTAAATTCTACTTATCTAATATACAATGTTACCTATTACAATTAATGTTCCATAGCCGACTGCTACTGCATTGCAATTTGTGCAATGTCACATGGTAGCAATGCACGTGGCTCAACTTCAGCACGGCTAAAAATGAACAAAATTAATTTATGTACATGTACTTTAAAATCATCCTGTCTAATTTCAACATATGATTGTTTTTATTTTAATTAAAAGACTGCTACCTACACAACGTAATTTCAAAGTTTCCTAGTGAATCTGCTCTGAGTACAAATTGTATAAAATTGGCCACAATTGTTGTACAATTCATTCTGGTTACAAATTGCTCATCTGCCTGAATTACTTCCAGTGGAGATCCTACAGCCTCACTTCCAATGCCATTGGGAACAGGATCCTTGCCCCTAGGAATCTTTGGACTTATTGATCAGTGGCGTATCCCCCCCCCCCCCCCCCCCCCCCCGGGTCCCCCCTCAAAAACCCAGGTCTGGATACGCCGATGTTGATTGTACTATTTTCCCTATATCAGTTGTTTTTTCCCCATGATTCCATATGCAGACACAAACACAATTACAATGATTCAACAGGAAAAAACACCTTTTGGAATAACCACACAACAGCAGAAAAATCTTTCCAGTGCAACTTGTTCAATAAATGAAAAACACAGGTCAGTCATGCATACATTATCAATCAAATGATAGACAATGATCGAGTGATGAAAAGTGAAACCAATTTTTCAAATACCAATCTGAGCAGAATACTGCAAACCAGAGTATCATTCTTTATAATAAGATAATGCTGTTAGCAGGTAAAGCTGATTTTATCCAAACACAAAACTGGTATACTATATAAAAAAACCACTTTTTCAATACACCAACCTGC
The DNA here is from genome assembly GCA_023653785.1 of Ophioderma brevispina. NCBI lineage: Eukaryota > Metazoa > Echinodermata > Ophiuroidea > Amphilepidida > Ophiodermatidae > Ophioderma > Ophioderma brevispina. Next base: position 33,634 of record JAMKCH010067247.1, on the reverse strand, counting down.
TGTGCTTTCCAACAGACTGACTTTTCTTCAGCAAACCTCCTTGATTCTTTTGCCGCAACTCATCAACGTACATCTTCATCAGGAGCGTATTGTCGGCCAGAATCATCTCTCTTCCTACGTCCCACAATGCTGACTCTGGTCTCTTATGCATCCTTGAAGGAGGCATCCTTAGGTGTCGCTATATCAACAGACTTCCAATCTAAAGCCAGTCTTTCAGATGCTGATGTTGAGTGAAAAAAAAAACCTTTGCTGCCTGAATCTATAATAGCAAAATGCACTGCTAGTTTCAGTCCACTTTCCGGGCCCTTAAACTTGAAATTCACAAGTGTCGCTACACTGGAATGCTTGAAACGAGCCTGCGATTGTACGGTAATAGTCTGAACATTGCTAACGTGTAGATATACATATATAGCAGCGATTTCAAAGTACCTCCAATTCAGGTTGAATACAATGGCCTGATTTCACTCTCGGAGGCCACGCATGAATTTACAGATATGTTTGTCTCTTTACTCATAATAACCTAACTGCTGCTGACTTATCTGACAAAAGATACAGATCTGAGTATAAGCCCCAAACAAGTAACACTGAACATTATGCCGATGGGAGTTCAGAGAAATTCTGGAATGAACCAAATGGAACCGGTTACATCACTGAACTTGTGATAGTCACGGGAAAGCAACGACTACAACATCAACAGAATACTTGGAATTCAATTGATACATGGGGGGGGGGGGGAGATCAATAGACAAAATTCAAGAAGGAAAATGCCCTGAGTATGTGCACTCCAATCCACTCTCAATGATAGGATTCTGGGAAAGAAATCCTCTTAATCAACTGGATACGCTGCTGCGTGCTCTACGTCACATCGCCCAGAATTAATTGTAAACACGATGCAATCAGTCGGTAGTGCACCCGACAACATGATCGTTCATCTTGACCTATTTTTCTGTCGACGCAGATTGCCTGGGAGATTGTGAAATGATATAATGCAATGGACAATGAACTACTGGCATTTAAAAGGATATGCCCTACAAAGGGGAAATGCGAGAGAAAGGCGTGGAGAGAAAGATAGAGAAAGAGGGGTGGGCACAAGATCAAATTTTGCAAAAGCACTGCCATTTTTTTATTTTGTTGATAATTTGGGTCAAAATATTTTGTGGTCCTGGATGTTATATTATTGTCATAAAACAATATAAAATTTTTTTTTTTTTTTTTTTTTTTTTAATTTTTTAGGTTTTTTCTTTTTTTAAATAAAAATGTGCAAATACTGCTCCCACTATTTATACTGTTCATTTCATTTTTGAAAGGTCACCAAAATTTTCAAAATCAAGTAATTTTGCATGGATAAAATGAGCTCCGTTTTGGTTTATGATTCACTAGATATCCTCAAGCAAAGATTACTTCCAAAATTTCAGTTGAGTCGAACTGGCGTTGTTGATACTACGAGCAAATTAATGTAGTACAGACAGAAAAAATATAAAATTATTACTTTCTTCCAGAGTTGAGCAAACTTGCATGTCATATTAGGCACATACCTATAATTGCCCAATGGACAGATCTATAAAATTCAACTTTTAGGTAAGTCAGGTGCACAATGCTATGGATAACAAAATGCCCCTTTAATTGAGTCCAAATCAGATTATGCATAAACAGAATATTTTTTGTAATAAATGCCTATGGAGTAGGTTAGGGTTTTGCCACTTAATTCACATTGTAAACATGAAAATATCCTTGTTGCCTTCCAATAAACTCTCACACAGCAGTGTTGCTGAGTGTGAGGTGTATCCGGCCACCCTGTTGACAGTGACAAAACCGGATTTAAAACTTTGGTTTAACTATCTGAACTAACTAAAAATAAACATAAAAATCGCACATCAGAGTTGATAACTTTTGTCTACACATCGATCCAGTCTGTCACCATTTGTGGTTATACTATTGAGTTTAGAAAACCGGGTCATGCTCATGCTTATGCAGATGAGGTACACAGTGAGAGCACCAATGCACGGCTGGTGTTCAGAAAGTGAAGCGCGACACGAATGGGTGGATTTAATGCTGTCACTTCGATTGAGTGGCTTTGAACTTATGTGGTCACATTCTTCCAATGTCTAGCGTTGAAAGCAAATTGAAGTAATCTTATGTTTAGTTGAGAATGTGCCCATGTTGCTGTACTTAATGATGGTATTTCTAATTGAATGGGACTCTGCTTGGAATGGGACTCTGCTTGGGAATGGGACTCTGCTTGGGAATGGGACTCTGCTTGGAAATGGGACTCTGCTTGGGAATGGGACTCTGCTTGGAAATGGGACTCTGCTTGGAATGGGACTCTGCTTGGGAATGGGACTCTGCTTGGGAATGGGACTCTGCTTGGGAAGGGACTCTGCTTGGGATGGGACTCTGCTTGAGAATGGGACTCTACTTGGGAATGGACTCTGCTTGGGAATGGGGCTCTGCTTGGGAATGGGACTCTGATGGGGAATGGGACTCTGCTTGGGAAGGGACTCTGCTTGGGAATGGGACTCTGCTTGGAAGGGGACTCTGCTTGGGAATGGGACTGTTTGGGAATGGGACTCTGCTTGGGAATGGGACTCTGCTTGGGAATGGGACTCTGCTTGGGAATGGACTCTGCTTGGGAATGGGGCTCTGCTTGGGAATGGAACTCTGCTTGGGAATGGAACTCTGCCTGGGAACAGGACTTAATCTGCCTGCGAATGGGACTCTGCTTGGGGATGAGCCTATTCTTGAGAACGGGACTCATCTGCTTGGGAATGGGACTCTGCTTGGGAATGGGACTCTGCTTGGGAATGGAACTCTGCTTAAGAACAGGACTTGATCTGCTTGCAAATGGGACTCTGCTTGAGAATGGGACTCTACTTAGAAATGGGATGCTTGTGAATGGGACTCGGAAAATGCAACTGCTTGGAATTGGACTATACTTGTGAATGAGACTATATTCAGTCAACAGTATTTATAACAATCTGTGATTTTCCTGATGAAGTTCTTACAATAGCCATGCATACATTATTTCACAGATGTTATTCACCAAAGGTTTGAAGAAACTGGAGCTCTCTCATTACCCATATGTGTAACCTCCAATATGGATATTAATCAGGTCATTGGTAATATCAGCACATGCTTCAGATGTGTTTGTGACTCAAGGAAACCTCTTCACAGCTGCTTAATTTCAAGAAGGTACTTCAGGGGACATATGCTAGCAAACACCTGAATAATATCGGAGTCACATTGTCATCCTTATCATGCCAGTATCTTACAAGTGGCTGGTGGCATAACCAGTGGGGAGCTCAAATACTTTTTCTTAATTCTGGAGTAAACAGTGGGGTTAGCAAAATGAGATTTGGCACAGAGATGGCAAATTCGAGCCCGGATATGCACTAAAGCTAATCAAATTCAGTAATCAGGAATGTCGTATAGAAGAGAGGGTAGGCATTTGCCTCGGGAATATGATTTTGTCACATCTTTTTCCCCCAAAAGAAGTGTCGTTTTGCATTGCTAGCTCTCGAATTTGTATCTAAATTTGAATAATAGCAGAATTGCATTTTATATGTTTGAATATTCCGGGCAGGAGGAGAAGATTACAAAATATTCCAAAAGGGCTAGTTTCTCCACAACTCGCAAATTATATATAGAGATGTTGAAGGTAACTGCATTTACAAGGGAACCAAAAGAAACATTATGCTTTGTTCTGCACAGCCAAGTTGAAAGGTAACATCACTGAGATTTGTGGTTTTACAGTCTTGACATAGACAATGCAATGTCCTCAAAGTCACTGCATTATACAAATGCGAAAACAGGCAGCCTTGAAACCTTATCGTGAATTCAACACAACATCCCTCCAATCGTCAACTAGCTCACCAAGATGGAACAACGTTTATGTTGGCATTATTCTGTTCACTACAATTTTCCAAGAAATACTGTAGCATGCCCTCAGAAATCCAAACTTTATTCCCCACTTAGGTCGAATAGCTTTCGGGTACCACTCTGAGATAACAGCTTTCACGTCAAATGTATCTTTCCTTCTGAAGGAGCACACACACAACCTATGCTACTGAAGTTCTTTTTTTCAATTATTTTCAACTGTAAGTCAACAGAGGAATGGTTGATTTTGTCATCAGATCAAATCATTTCAGGATTCACAGCATATTGAGTGATCTTTATTTTAAATATATTTTGTTTTCTGAAATGAATGATACATTTTGGCTAATTGTTTATGGATCTTATGTAAGATTACTTAATAAAGTAAAAGAAATGAAATAATCTCTGTTGCCAGTTTCAGTGGTTTCATATCAAAACAGATACAAGAGAGCCACATGCTACCTCAATCAGAACCAAAATCCATTGATTTCCAATAGAAAAAACTGCCTCCAAAAAACAGGTATTTCCTTCAACAGAATGACTAAGATTGCCCTTCAACTAATGAACTGATTGATTCATGGTGCTTCCTCAAAGCAATATGACCAAGGGGCCTCTAAAATGAACTAAAGCATGGTGCCCATCAATAGAAAAACTTGGGGTGGTCCCTCCAATGACCTGAAGCACAGTGTCCCATTCATGGAATAACTGAGGTTACTCCCTTAATCAAATTCACTGAAGTATGATGCCCCATCTACTCAGGTTGCCCCTTTAATCATATGGGGATTGAAGCATGGTGTAAAAGAAATAAAATAACTAAGGATGCCCTTATCAAACGAGTTGAAGCACGATAGAATAAATGAGGGTACTACTTCAATAGAATAACTGAAGGTCCTTCCTTAAAAGTGCTAATGTTCTGATTTATGTCTGTTGTGTTCTCTACTTGATATGAGAGCCTGGCACTCGCACATACGCCCCATCAAGTACCGTGGGAACAAAATTGCGGTTTTGATGGTAGAAGTAATGCATATTGCATAGCCCTATTCAATACTGTGCTAATATTGATGGTTAACCATTAAAACAGTGTTTTTTTTTTTTTCATATATTGGGAATGAAATGGATTTAGGGGTATGATGGTAAATCAGTTAAAGTATTATTACATGACTTTCTTACAAATTTTCATCAACTACCTTCTAGAAATGCACTTAAATTTGGTCAAGAAAATCATTCACAAAAGCCAGCAAAATGCCTCAATATAAAATCAAGCCTTACTAAAATAAAAAAAAAATCAATGGTACTGTGCTGGATTGACCTTGAGCATACCCAGCATACCCTTCGCACAAGATAGATAATCAAAACACATCTGTACACATATTACGAGGATAAACACATAATGTACATAATGTACACTTGGGCAAGAGCTGGGACATTTTAACAAGTATAGAGACGATGTAGTTTGCATCACCAATAGTATTCAAGTAACATGATTTTTCCTTGTGTATCGATCCCCAGTGTGTTTATATGCTTGTGGGAGTGATGTACGTTTATTTAGAATTGCGGGTAAGCATCTTCTCGTAAGATCTCACACACATCTTTTTTCTCGTTGTTTGCATTGTATACCCCAACTGTCCTTCATTATCCTCAGTTACATGCCTTTTATCAGCAAGGGCTGGTGGCCTAGTGGTTAGAGCATCCGTCTAGAGATTGGAAGATTGTGGGTTCAATTCCAGCATTGGCACACCCTTGCAAATTTTTCATGCTGGGTTGTATTGACTTGGAATTTGTTTAAATGTCTAAATGTAACACATTGGGTTGGTAAACTGCTTCTTTCCTCATTAATGTGTGCAGTTTCCTTGTGTATTGAGCAATCGTTCCCCATTGTGTCTATGCGTTCTTGTGTGTGTGATGCATGACTCTATTACCTTCATTCAAAGAGATTTGATTAATTTTTGTAAGATTTCATAAAAAATAATTTTCAGTTGAAAATTGTTATGCACATCAAATGCACAAGTTCTTACAGGTTTGCCATTATCAAGCATTTGAGATATTTTTTTCTTGAAGAAAGTAACAATTATTTTTCTCACTTTCAAACTAAACAAAAGCATACCTAGGGTACTTCCCTTGCAAACTGAATAGCTGTCTTTTCTCACCCATCTTAAGTAAGTTTTGCCATACTTATCACTCATTTTTAATACAAACTTTTTGCCTTTTGTTATATATCTTTATAAGCCATCCGATAAAGTTTTGTTTTGTTCAATGAAACAGAGTTTGAATACAAGTGAAACCCATGTAGGTGTAAATTTAATTTCAAAAGTGGTGCAAATGGACTTTGTATTATGTTAATCTCTTTCAAACACACCAGAAAGGAACAATAAGACTACAGCAAGCAAAGAGCAATTCTAGAATCGCTTCCAACTAAAACAAAGAGAACAAAACAAAACAAAATCTCACACCAGGGTCCACACCATGACAATTTCAATCAATTACATATCCGTATACAAATTTGTTTGATAGTGAAACTTTTCATGCAAACTTCGAAATGATTTCCTTTCTTGAAAAGAGAGATTACTTTCAGAACTTTCTTTAATCACGCACATACTGCTCTGATAGATTAACACACTATGAAATAAGCAATCACAGCTATCGCACACTTTTCTGATCATTTGGTAACTATCATCAGTTCGGACCGACTGCCGGATACGGCAATGTTGCCGTGGCCGGCAATGTGTTGCCGGAACCGGCAGTGTTGTTTCCCACAATGCATTGCAAGCGCGGTAAATTTAAAGTTGGTAAGTTAATTTAATAATGGGATTTTTAGATATAGAAAGTGATTGTAAACAAAGTATTTCGTCAAATAATGTTTAACTACGAATAAAAAAAAATATTTTGTCATATAAAAACGATTTTAACCTAAAATTTCAATAAAAAGCAAAAAAGTGACAAATTTGAATTTTACAATTTTAACACAACCCCAAAAAAGGTGAAAATTTTTGGTCCTGGGTGAAAATTTGGCGATATAACATACATTGTCATGGGTAAAATATGGACTTCCCCCTAAAAAATATAAAGTCCCAATCCAATAGAATCGTTTAAGGTTTCCGAATTCTGCAGAGATGCTTGTTTTTATGTTGCCTGAACTGGCAATATACTGCCGGCTGCGGCAACATTGCCGGATCCGGCAGTCGGCCCGAACTGATCATGGCATCTTCAATGTGGATAACTCAATTAGCCTTTATCAGCTTGTTTATACACTGCATCTAAAGATCTACACCAAATTCTGTATCTGAACATCAGTACCCACCAGGTAGCATTGCTTGTAATAATGGGACTCATAATAATGAGTCTGCAATGAGCATTGCTCATAATAATGGGACTCAAGTGGACTGCAGCAACAGAAACCTGGTTAATATACCAGTATTGGATCAGAATATGACAACCATGCTGGATTTGAGTTTCAACCACCTCACAGAGATCAATGGCGCACCATTTGAAAATTTGTCAGTTCTTCTTGTACTAAACCTGAGCTCAAATGAACTATCTGTGATGTCACCTATGGCATTCAGAGGACTCCATGCCCTTCAGATATTGGATTTACAAAGCAACGAGTTGGTAACCTTACCAAATACAGTGATTTGAGTATGCTGTTTTACCTTGATATGGAACATAACTTCTGGTTTACACCACTACCAAGCCAAGCACTGCACCCACTTCATCTGCTTCAGACTTTATTGATTTCTTGTACGTCACCTTTGGCCAGTATTCCCAACAGTGATTTTAAAAACCTGACAAATCTAGAAGTGCTTTCCTTTAAAATAAGTCCAGATGAACTAAATGTAACAAATGACACTTTTAAATCTTTCACTGGTTTGCCTATACAAACATTTCAGCTTTGGTGGATATTTTCTGGTGACTATCCAGATGTCATTGCTATAGAAACAGGAGTTTTTGCACCATTTACCAATATAACAATAATGACCATTCCATTCAAATTCTTGTCAGCTTTAGGATCTCTTCATTCTCCACTTCAAGGTTTAACATTACTTCCTGTATTTTATAGTGCACCAGTGCCATCAATAAATGCCACTTCTCTCCAGGTCCTAGCAAAGTGGAATTCATCTCTTATTTTTCTTGGATTATTCGTGAACGAATTGAAACGAATTGAGAGCAACACCTTTTCATGGGTACCCAATCTTGTAACATTAGATTTATCTTTAAATCAAATTGAGTACCTGGCTAAAAATGCATTTCATGGTTTGATTTTCTTGGAAGTATTAGACCTCTCTTATAATTCTTTAACCGCTGTACCTTCCGATGCTCTTGCGGAATTCAAAATATCCAAATCTCTCAGACGACTTAATCTCGGCTTCAACCCCATTTCTAACCAAATCACACCTGATGCATTTTCTTCGGTAACATCCATCACATACTTAAATTTGGGAGTGACCAGCTTAACAATGGCATTTGTTAATGAATGGCTTTCAGTTCTTCAAAGTCTTACCCACTTAATCCTAACAGGAAATAACAATTTAAAAACATCCTTTGTTGTAACTGCCAATCCACTTTATTCTCTATCAGCACTTGAATTAACAAATACACAATTCCTACAGTTCGTTCGACCAATGTGTATACAATTTCCCAACCTGAAATATGTGACATTGACTGATGCACCTATTGCATTCTTTCCTTCATCTCTTGCACTTCATCAATGTTTAAATATTACCAAGCTGGATTTGTCTGGCTCTTTAGAAAACATACAAGCCTCACACTTTGATACAGTTCCCATAATTTTAATGAACCTAACAACACTGAAAATGGCAAGAAACAAACTGATAGCACTTCAACAAATTTTATTTATTAAAGCTGATCAACTTTCACTCCTTGATGTAAGTTATAACCAAATTGGAACAATTGAAAGCAAGTTTTTATCTGCATTTTCAAATCTTGTCACTCTTAATTTAGAGAACAACCTTCTTAAATCCTTCGATGGTTTGGAACACTTGCTCAACTTGAAAAATATAAACATCGGTGGAAATCAAATAACAAGTGTCCCTACTTGGTTGCTTTTGAGAACTGGTGACCAAGCTCTCAACACATTGGATTTGAGTAGAAACCCATTCATATGCACTTGTGAAATTGAGCCATTCAGAAAGTGGATTCTTGCCGATGAAACAACTTGGTTGCTACAGAACCAATACACATGTGCCTCCCCTGAAAACATGAAAGGAATGAGCATTACAGCAGTTGAGTTAGATTGTAAGTCGTATACTACTCTCTATGTCGGCATCAGTATTCCATGTGCATTGCTGTTATGCATCACACTTATTCTTCTTGTTCGCTATCGCTGGCACATCAAATACAAGCTATTCTTGTTATACAGAAAGTACCGACCATTTCCTAACAATGTGGATGACTTTGAATTGCTTCAGTTGGATGGTGACCTTCAGTATCATGTTTACATCGCTTACAATGAAAATTCTCAGCTCGATGAAGACTGGGTCCTTAATGACCTACAACGCAATATGGAAGAAGGTCCTGAACCACTTCGATTGTGCATCAAGAGAAGAGACTTCATACCAGGGCTCTCTATTATAGATAATATAAATGATGGTTTCCAGCAAAGTCGCAAGACTATTTTGGTATTGACGCCACACTTTGTAGAAAGTGAGTGGTGCTATTTTGAGATGCAAATGGCTCAGATGAGATTACTTGATGAAAACCGCAATGTCTTGGTTTTGGTCTTACTGCATGAAATCCCAGAAAACAAGTTGACATTATCACTACGCCAGCTTCTGTGCAAGAAAGAGTACCTCAAATGGCCAAAAGACAGGGTAGGACAGAGGTTGTTTTGGCAAAGACTTCGGGAAGAACTCAAAACACCAGTACACATTGATCGCCGCTTTGATTTTTAAGCCACGGGTCAATATTTTAGGTTTCATAAAATTACATATACGGTAAAAAAGTTTCTCTTTTTTAAAATTGTTGATGGGTTTTTCTCAGAAATAACAATACAAGTTGGCTGCACACTCACTCACCCCTCCCAAAAATAAGTGGGTCTGGGTATTTCCAGTTCCTTTTGAGACACTTTATTTGGTCTTGAAATATTGACTGAGGATTGATAATGTGAACTGTAAACCATGCATTACATTGCACTAATTGATTAAAGACACTATCAGTGATTCACCCGAAAGAGTGAAAATATTTGAAATTTGTAGGAATAGCTTAAAAGTGAAGGATTAGTATGTAGGACTGTCATCAGGTATATTTTTCAACTAAAAATTGATATAAAAGGAAGAAAACAGCAGGATTCAATGAAAGGAATATCCATTCAATTACGTGTTGTAGCAAGCTGTCCGTATGGACAGTAAAGAATAAAATTTTTGATTTTGTCATTATTATGGTTGCATTTGGTCCTATCACTTGCAGAGTATGTAAGGATACCCTGTACTTGTTACAAAAAGGCAAATATCTGATTTTTGATGATTTTTTTTTATTTTCTGATTTAGCAAATCACTGATAGTGCCTTTAACTTATATTAAGGACTAATTGCATCTAAAGGTTTTACTATTTACTAGCACTGTAACATAGTTCAAATTATCATTTTTTGACAGTAATCCTTTTATTCAGCTATGGTTGTCTGATTCCAAGCAGTGCTCATAATAGGAATAAAGTGCATTTCATTAAAGATGCCCATATCACAACACTTGACCACAGAGACTGCTTGCTTGGATACCAGAGAAATGAACACTTAAATGTACATAGTCTTAAATCTGCACCTTTTCAAGCTGCACTGCAGTAATATTATATGAACTTATATAGATTAAATAGGAGGTAGTCCTGCATGCATTATTCTAGCAGAACCTACGACTCTGTGAAACTCAAAGAATACATGCAGGTGTAAGTAAATGACACAATCAAGTATTATGTAGTATATGTAATGATAAAGACTCAAACTAACATGTATGCTTTAAGATGAAGATAAAACTACATAGTCTTGAACCCCTTTCCCTCTAGCTATCATGACAAAGACTGTGCTTGTGTATCGCAAAAGTAGACTCATGATGTTATTTACTACTGAGGACATATCTAACTTGAAATCCAAGGTATATCCAAAAACACCATTTCTGCAGTGTAAAATGGATGTATGATAACACAGGGCATAACTTGGTATACAGGATGTACCTTGCATTAATGTCCTCTGGTAGTAACATGCCTAAGTAGAAGATGTCAAATAGGCAATAGCTACAATAGGACATGATTACATGCAAGACACTTCTACTTCAGTAAGACATGTCCTTTGATACCAGTTTTGAGACATGTCATATTGGAGCATCTTCTAGTAAGGCATGACTTACTTTTAGACCTGTCTCATGACATGTATCATTCCTCCATGTCTTAGATCATGTCTGCATACTTCGTTCGGATAGAAGGAGTGATGCAGCTATTTCGTGTGCATATCATGCACGTCAACTTTTTACGCACGCAATTACAGCTGTGACTAATTACCATATTAGCACACTTTAATACTGCATGAAAGCTATGACATGACATCACTCCTTACTTCTTTCTGAATGAACTATAGCCAAGGCACCAAGTTTCGCACGGATATTTATATCCGTTTTCATGTGAGAGCTAAAAAACGTGATTTTGTAAGCCCATATAGTACTGTGTAAAAGCTTGTAAAAATAATATTGGTCGACCAAAATGGGGTACATTTTCGCTCATAACTTCCAAACCAAACATCCTATGGCCCTAAGCTTTCACAGGGTAAATGAGAAAAATAGTAGCTTTCTTCTGATACCAAAATGCCGACTACTTCCGGTAAAATCTGGAGCTTCTGGGGACGAGGCTATTAGCGATCGGGCCATGGACCTTTAAGGTCATCATGAAAGGCATGTCAGCTAATCTTGCAGTGAACATTCCTTATCAAAGGTATATAGTCAACCACCTCTTTTTAGTCCCATATCCTTCAAGATTTCCCCCTTTCCCTATTCTCTCCCCTCAGTACAGGTGTCTGTCCTGTTTTCATTCTGATACCTTCTGATACAATACCTTCTTGTGTATGCCATGTGGATGTATTATATGTGTTGCACAAAACCATATTTTGCCTTGGGATCAATTAGTCACAGTAAATTAGACCAAAGACTCCATATAGGTATTCACATATTAAATACATCACTTCCCTAAGTTGACAAAGTCAGAATTCTTTGACCCATGAAATAAAATGTTTTAACTTTAAATTTCTACAATGCAAAGTTTTTAATGCTCTTTAAATAAATAAAAAAAAAAAAAAAAAAAAAAAAAAAAAAAAAAAAAAAAAAAAAAAAAAAAAAAAAAAAAAAAAAAAAAAAAAAAAAAAAAAAAAAAAAAAAAAAAAAAAAAAAAAAAAAAAAAATTCTGGGAGACAGCCGGCACATGCCAAATAAGATATAAAAATAACTGGAAAATTACTTTCTTCACAATTAGCTAATTCCTGAGAGGTTGGAAGCTTATTGCCAAAGAAATCTTCTCACTAATAACAATTTCAACAAATTAACAGTAATCCGATTCATAACTTGTAAAAACACAATGAAACACCATATTTTAGACATAACTCTATTACTCCCCTTGTATTTCAATACACTTAGCATTCCAATGCACTCCCCACTTTTGTTTAACATACACTGTTAAAATTACACCCATTTGAAAATAATTTCTCTTGAAGTAACAATTATTTTTCTTACTTTCCAAACTAAACAAAAGCATAAACCCTTTCAAAATGAATAGATGTACTTTCCCCTTCTTTTAGGACTTAAGAAGTTTTGCCATACAGTTACCACTCATTACTTAATACAGACTTCACCTTTTGCTTTAGATCTTTATAACTTTTTTGTTCAATGAAACAGAGTTTGAATACTAGTGAAACCCATGTAGGTGTCAATTTAATTTCAAAAGTGGTGCAACAGGAAAATATATAATGTTAACCTCTTTCAAACACCAGAAAGGAACAATAAGAATACAACAAGTAATGAGCAATTCTAGAATCGCTTCCAACTAAAACAAAGAGAACAGAAGAAAAACAAAATCTCACACCAGGGTCCATACCATGACAATTTCAATCAATTACATATCCATATACAAATTTGTTTGATAATGAAACTTTTCATGCACTTCAAAATGATTTCCTTTCTTGAAAAGAGAGCTTACTTTCAGAACCTTCTTTAATCACACACATACTAATACTGCTGAGATATTAACACACTTTGAAATAAGCAATCACAGCTATCACACACTTTTCTGATAATTTAGTAACTATCATGGCCGCTTCAATGTGGATCACTCAATTGGTCTTCATCAGCTTGTTTATACACCACATCCAAAGATCTACACCCAATTCTGTATCTCAACATCAGTACCCACCAGGCAGCATTGCTTGCAAGACTCATAATGCAAATCAACTGGATTGTAGCAACAGAAATCTGGTCAATATACCAAAATTGGATCGGAATTTCACTACCATGCTGGATTTGAGTTTTAACCGACTCGCAGAGATCAATGGTGCACCATTTGAAAACCTATCAGTTCTTCTTGTACTAAACTTGAGCTATAATGAAATATCTGAGATGTCATCTACTGCATTCAGAGGACTCTATGCCCTTCAGATGTTGGATTTACAGAGCAACAAGTTAGTAACCTTACCAAGGGAATTATTCAGTGATTTGAGCATGCTGCTTTACCTTGATATGGATTATAACCCATTTTTTCCACTACCAAGCCAAGTACTGCATCCACTTCACCTGCTTCAGGTTTTTCAGATTATTATTGAGGCACCTATGGCCAGTATTTCAAAAAGTGATTTTAAAAACCTGACAAATCCAGACATGCTTTCCTTTAAAATAATTTCAGATGAACTAAATGTAACAAATGATACTTTTCAACCTTTCACTGGTTTACCTATACAAACATTTGACTTTTGGTGGGGATTTGCTGGTTATCATTCAGACGCCATTGCTATAGAAACAGGAGGTTTTGCACCATTTACCAATGTAACAACAATGACCATTCCATTCAAATTCTTATCAGCTTTGGGATCTCTCCATTCTCCACTTCAATATTTATGACTATTTCCTATATTGAATGGCTCACCTATGCCATCAATAAACGCCACCTCTCTCCAGGTCCTTGCAAAGTGGAATTCATCTCTTATTGTTCTTGAATTACATGGGAATGAATTAAAACAAATTGAGAGCAATGCACCTTTTCATGGGTACCCAACCTTGTAACATTAGATTTATCTGTTAATCAAATTGAGTACCTGGCTGAAAATGCATTTTATGGTTTGATTTTCTTGGAAGTATTAGATCTCTCTTATAATTCTTTGACTGCTGTACCTTCTGATGCTCTTGCAGAATTCAAAATATCTAAATCTCTCAGACATCTTGATCTCAGCTTCAACAGCATTTCTAACCAAATCACACCCGATGCAATTTCTTCTGTAACATCCATCACATACTTAAATTTGGGAGTGTCCCGCTTAACAGTGGCATATGTTAAGGAATGACTTTCATTTCTTCAAAGTCTTACCACTTAGTCTTATCAGGAAGTGATAATATAGCATCCTTTGTTGTAACTTCCAATCCACTTTATACTCTAAGATCAATTGAATTTACAAATACCCAACTCCTACAGTTTGCCCAACCAATGTGCATACTGTTTCCCAACCTGAAATATGTGACACTGACTAATGCACCTATTGCATTCTTTCCATCATCTCTTGCACTTCATCAATGTTTTAATATTACCAAGCTTGATTTGTCTGGCTCTTTAGAAAACATACAATCCTCAGACTTTGATACAGTTCCCATAATTTTAATGAACCTAACAACACTGAAAATGGCAAGAAACAAACTGATAGCACTTCAACAAATTTTATTTATTAAAGCTGATCAACTCTCAATACTTGATGTCAGCTATAACCAAATTGGAACAATTGACAGCGCATTTTTATCTGCATTTCCAAATATTGTCACTCTTAATTTAGAGAACAACCTTCTTATCTCCTTTGATGGTTTAGAACAATTGCCCAACTTGAAAAATATAAACATTGCTATAAATCAAATAGCAAGTGTCCCTACTTGGTTGCTTTTGAGAACTGGTGACCAAGCTCTCCACCCATTGGATTTGAGCAGAAACACATTCACATGCACTTGTGAATTGAGAAATTTAGAAAGGGGATCTTACGATGAAACAATTGGTTGACTGCAGAAACCAATAACATGTGCCTCCCCGAAAAACATGAAAGGAAGAGCATTACAGCAGTTGAGTTAGATTGTAGGTCGTATACATCTCTTGTCGGCATCAGTATTCATGTGCATTGCTGTTATGCATCACACTTATTCTTCTCTTGTCGCTATCGATGGCACATCAAGTACAAGCTATTCTTGTTATCAGATTACCGCCCATTTCCTAACCATGGGATGACTTTGAAATGCTTCAGTTAGATGGTAACATTCAGCTATCATGCTTACACGCTACAATGAAAATTCTCAAAAAACGTGATGAAGACGGTTCTAATGACCGACAACGCCAATATGAAGAACAGTCCTGTAACCACTTAGATTGTGCATCAAGAAAAGAGGTCATCAGGGCTCTTATTATAGAAATATAAAGGATGGTATACAGCAAATCGCAAGGATACTATTTTGGTGTTGAAGCCACACTTGTAGAAAGTGAGTGGTGCTAATTGGAGATGCAAATGGCTCAGATGAGATTACTTGATGAAAACCGAAATGTAATTGGTTTCATGGTTTTTCGTACTGCATGGAAATCCCAGGAAAACAAGTTGAGCATTATCACTACGTGCAACCTTCTGTGCAAGAAAGAGTACCTCAAATGGCCAAAAGACAGAGTAGGGAAACTCTAGGACAGAATTGTTTTGGCAAAGGACTTCCGGCGGAATGTGGAAAGAACTAGCGAAATAACACCCAGTACACATTGAGATCGTCACCCGCTTTGATTTTTAATCACAGGTCAATATTTGAGGTAATCATGTAAAATCTAAGTGGTATTTTTTTTAAAAAAAATAAAAAAAATAATGGTGTTATTTTTATTTATATTGTGTTGAAGGTTTAACAGCTTCGCAGAAAAAAAAAATATTGACTGCAAAATCTCCCAGCCCCCCAAAAAAGTAAGTGGGCCAGGGTTTGTTTTCCAGTTTCTTCTGAGACACTATTTGGTCTTACTTGAAATATTGAGTGAGGCTTTCTTGATAATGTGGAACTTTAACCACAACACTGCACAAATTGAAGAGTCAACTGATAATAAAAGGACGGATGCCTCTAATAGTGGTGAACTAGTTTGCTGGCACACTATTATACAATGGTTAGGTAATTATTATTTCTTTCATGAATTCCACACCCCAGTTTTACCACTCTGCATGCATGCACAGCAACACATGAATTCACAGAGAAAGAAGCCTGGAGGAAATATTTTAAAGGCCAAGATTTGTGGTAAAATTTATAAGTGAAATAATCTGAGGAAACACTTTTTTATAGGTAAAAATAATAAAGACCAGGGCCATATGTCAGATTATTTGGAGGGTTGGTGTCAGAACTTTGAAAAGGTTTTTGTTTTTTTTTTTTTTTTTTTTGTTTTGTTAAAAGTGGTCCTAACCCCCTAATTGTGTTGGACTTTTGTTTCAAATAACCTCATCACCAAACAAGGGATTTCCAAAATGTTGGACCTTTTTTTACAAAAAACAAAAAAAATAAGCAAAAAAGTGGACCCCCTTAATACAGGCCTGATTAGGGTGTTTAAGGTTAAAGCAAAACTACAAGGTCTTCTCTCCTGGTCCCTCTCGCTTCACAGTGAAGAAATAATCCAAACAAGACAGGGACTGTGATTATGTGGGTACCAGACAATTTCTTCCAGACTAGTTCTTCAAACTTGCATCTATGATTAGGGACAGATTACTTATCCCAACATCCAATGCTTTAAATAATCTCACTTTTTTTAGGTGAGTTGGGGAATGAGTTTGGGGACTATGTTGGGAATGGGGACTTCGATCTGCTTGAGAATGAGAATGGGACTTGCTTGGGAACGGGCATATTCTTGGGAACGGAACTCAATATGCTTGTGAATGGGGACTCTAATAGGAACGGACTGCTTGGGAATGGGACTCTACTTGGGTTAGAGGACTCTAATTTGGGAAGAGGACTCTACTTGGAAATGGGGGGTTCTACTTGAGAACGGGACTCTGCTTGAGAAGGGCTGTTTGGGATGGAACTCTTTACTGGGGAATAAATGAGACTATATCAAACAAAAGAGTAACACATTATTTCACGATATTATTCACCAGAGGTTGTGAAAAAAATTGAGCACTCATCATTGTCATTCTGTAAAACCTCTGATAGAAATCCATCAGGTGTCATTGGTAATATCAGCACATGACTTCAGATGTGTTTGGTGACTCAACGGAGGGGAGGAAGGAAACATCTTCACAGCTGCTTAATTTTAAGAAGGTACTTCAGGGGGACATATGTGACACAAAAAAACCTGAAATAGTATCGACGTCACATCATCCTTATCATGCAGGTATTCTTACAAGTGCGGCTGGTGCAGAACCAAGGGGGGAGCTAAAAACGTAGGGTTTAGCAAAAAATGAGATTTGGCACAGAGATTGTGCAAATTCGAGCCGGGATATGCACTAAAGCTGATCAAATTCAGTAAATTGGATCTGTCGTATAGAAGAGCAGTTACAGGCATTTGCTGGAGTAGTATGATTTTGTCACCCATCTTTTGCATGCTAGCTCTTAAATTGTATCTAATTTGAATAAGGGAGAGAAAATTGCCATGGAATATTCTGAGCAGAGGGACCGGGGAAAGAAGGTGTCTAGAATGGTCTTAAGTGCATGGTTCCTCCACAGACTGGCAAAATTAATAGAGAGTTGAAGGTTTAACTGCAGTTTACAGGGAACCAAGAGGAAAAGGAAGGAAAAATATTGCTTTGTTATGCACAGCCAAGCGACAGGCATGAGAAAGCTACTTTGCCAAAAATCCTGAAAAACAGGGTTTGAAAATGACCACCAAAAGACCATAAACAGCTGCGACAATAAATATTAACAAAATGTGTATATCTTAAATCTGAACAAAAAGCCTGCAAAGCCTGAAATTTCAGCCTGACAGTTGACACTCAGACTTGCATGACATGCATGCGATGTCATTTTTTTTCCAAACTCGTTATAGCATTATACAAATTTGAATAAAAAAAGATGACTTGAAACCAGCGTGAATTCAAAATACATCACATCCAATCATCACTTTAACCTCAAGATGGAACAAAGTCTCCTTGTCATTATTCTGTACATTACACTATTCCAAGAAATATTGTGCCCTCTAGAAATCTAAACTTTATTCCTCACTTAGATCGAATACCTTTGAGGTATACAACTCTGAGATTTCACATGAAATGTCTATCTTTCCTTCTAAATGAGTATACACACAACCTATGGTATTGAATGTCTTTTCCAATACTGAAAGTCAACAGAGGAATGATTGATTTTGTCATCAAATCATTTCATGATTTACAGCATATTGAGTGATTTTTGTGTGAAGATATATTATTTTTTCTTGAAATTATAATAAATTTTTGGCAAGTTGTGTATGGATCTTATGTAAGATTACTTCAATAAAGTAAAATAAATGAAATAATCTCTGTTGCCAGTTTCAATGGTGTCATATCAAAACAGGCACAAGAGAGCCACATGATACCTTAATCAAAACATATTGATTTCCAATAGAAAAACTGCCTCCAAACAACAGGGCTCAGTGTTTCCTTCAACAGAATGACTAGGCTTGCCCTTCAACTAATGAACTGATTGATTCATATAGTGCCCCCTCAAAGCAATATGCCTAAAGGTGCCCCTTAAATGAACTAAGCCTGGTGCCCATGGATAGAATAACTTAGGGTGGTCCCTCCAATTACCTGAAGCACAGTGTCCCATTCATGGAATAACCAAGGCTACCCCTTAATCAAATTCACTGAAAGTATGATGCCCCATCTACTCAGGTTGCCCCTTTAATCATATGGATTGAAGCATGGTGTAAAAGCATGGTGTTCCAACAATAGAATAACTGAGGATGCCCTTATCAAATTAGTTGAAGCACGATAGAATAAGTGAGGGTACTACTTTAATAGAATAACTGAAGGTCCCTCCTTAAAGGTGATCCTCATTGCTCGGACAGCATATATTAAGCTATATACCAATGGAAAGCTTATTTTATCGCAATTTTATATGTAACAGTGTCATATTTATGCTACTCACGATTTGGTTACAAGAGCCAAAATGAAAATCATCTTTCAAGCAACACCACTTCAGCGAAAGTCAATATTATTGACTTGGGCACTGTGAGGTGGTGACGTCACCGATTGTGTAATCGTCTATGTAAGTAAACAAAATCCCATTCACTTGTATCGCTCGCTTCTGCACTTTCGAAGACTTACCATTGTTTTCTCTAAAATTTGCTCAACTAAATCAGAATTATGAGCAATACAGATAACTATCTGTTGAAGTATCTGCTAGATTTGATGGCTCTATCCCACAGAGAAGGCGGTTCAGTCGGCATTTTATACATACTGAATTCCTTGCTTCACAGTATTGCTGCAATTTTTTATGGTTAACAAATTGTCGCTAGTTAAAGTAATTACCGCCATGTTACGCTCGATGAGCCAAGGCTTTACCGGAAACCCAATAGCAAAGCCAACAGTGATTTATTAAAAAAAAAGGCTCAATAACCATAATTGTGTGGCTGTTTCCCGGTCTGAGAAAAGTAGATTAAGATATTTTCTGTTACTCCCCCTGATAGCGCCTATACCTCATGCAATTCCATCAGTAAGCAAAAGAGGGTGTAACGTAAATCAATGGAAGAGCTGTGTCTTTATACGCACGCAGTAGTTTTTGACCACCACCCATGCTCCAGGGGCAGGTCTCCCTCACTAACCTCAAGGGGCAGCTATTTATTTGTCATGCTCCAGGAGCATGAGTGGAGGTCAAAATCTCACACTTTCGTGTAAACACAGCGGCCTCTGAGCTCTGCTCGCTACTCACGATTCATCGTAAGCGATGAGAATTCAAGCGATTTATTCACATTTCTTGCACACTTATGAAGCCGGGAATTATAATTACCAATCTACAGAGATCAAGGAACCTAGTCAACCAACATTTATCGCTATATTGGCGAAATTCAAACCAGGAGAAGAGGAGCGTTTCGGGGCCTTTACTGGAAAGATGCATGTGCGCAACAAGGCTTGTGCAATCGCCTACGTCACACAAATTTGCCAAGGTCAGAGAAGAAAAGCTTAAGCGTCTTTTTTGGGCTTAAAATCGCAACAAATTAGGGTTATTTTTGGCTTATAGCGGCTATAAAGTATACATATTTTTTTTTGAAAAGAAATAGTTTTGGCATCCTGAAGTCATAAGCTTTCCCTTGTATCTAGCTTAATATATCCGTCCGAGCAATGTTGGATCACACCTTTAAAAGTGCTAATGTTCTGATATAGGTCATGTTGTGTTCTCTACTTGATATGAGAGCCTGGCACTTGCACATACACCTCCAAAAAATCATGGGAAGTAACTTTGATGGTAGAAGCATTACTGCATATTGCAAAGCCCTATCAATACTCTGTGCTAATATGATGGTACAAACCTTAAACAGTGTGTTTGTTTTTTGTTTAATTTGGGAATGACATGGATATTTAGGGGTATTACATGGAATCGTTAAATTATTATTAACAATGACTTTCTTTACAAATTTCATCAACTACCTTCTAACCTCACGTAAATTTGGTCAAAAATCATCACGAAGCCACCAAATTCCTCAAAATCGAATCAGCCTAATATTTACTAGCTATTCTCAAATAAAAACTTCAATTGTACTGTCCTGGACTGACCTAGAGCATACCCACATCCCCTTCGCATAAGATAGATAATCAAAAACACATTGTACCACACATATGGTTATAATGCAGTTACTCTATTAAATGTTAAAATGTCCAGCCTGCCCAAGTGTACAACTATAGAGATGATTTCATTGCATCACCAAGTATTCAAGTAAAGGGATTTCTCCTTGTTTATCAAGCAATCGATCCCTGTGTTTTATAGTTCATGTGTGTGAGTGTGATTCTATTATTACCTACTGATTTATATGTTGGATTGCGGCTAAGCATCTTCTCGTAATATTCACAACGGCTTTGTTCTCATTGTTGTTTGCATTGTAATACCCCAACTGTCCTTCATTATCCCTCAGTTACATGCCATTTATCAGCAAATGTGTTGGCTAAGTGGTTAGAGCATCCATCTAGAAAGATCGGAAGATTGTGGGTTCGATTCCTGCATTGGCACAGACACAAACCCTTTCACCCTTGCAAATTTTTCACCTGGGTTTATGACTCCGAATTTGTTAAAAATGCTAAATGTAACAACATTGGGTTGGTAAACTGCTTCTTAATCCTATTAATGTACGCCGTTGTCCTTGTGTATTGAGTAATCGATCCCCATTGTGTCTAGCATCTTGTGGTGTGATCTTAACTCTATTACCCTTCATTGAAAGAGATTTGATTAATTTTGGTAAGATTTCATAAAATAATTCAGTTGAAAATTGTTATGCACATCAAATGCCACAATGTTCGTCAGGTTTGCATTATCAAGCTCAATCAGAAGTTATATTTTTCTCAAAAAAACTAAAAAATTAAAAAAAAAAAAAACTAACAAAAGCCATACCTGTTACTTTCCTTGCAAATGAAATCGCTGAGCTGTTTTTCTTACCATCTTAAGTAAGTTTTGGCATACTTATCACTCATTTTTTTAAATACACACTTTTCGCCTTTTGTTTAATAAATCTTAATAAGGGCCTCTGATAAAGTTTTGTTTGTCGGGTGAAAGCTGAGTTTTGAATACAAGTGAACCCGATGTAGGTGTAAATTCATTTCACAAAAGTGGCGCAAAGGACTGGGTATTATTTTAATAATCTCTTTCAAACATATACCCGAAGGGAACAATAGGGAATAACCAAAGAATGGGCATTTTAGAAGAATCGCTTCCAACTAAAACAAAGAACAAAACAAAAACAAATCTCACATCATGGTCCATCCATGAACCATTCCAATCAATTACACATCTGTACATATATAATTGAATGATAGTGAACTTTTCATGGCAACTTTGAATGATTTCCTTTCTAGAAAAGAGAGATTACTTTCAGAACTTTCTTTAATCACGCACATACTAATACTGCACTGATAGATTAACACACTATGAAATAAGCAATCACAGCTATCGCACGCTCCTCTGATAATTTGTTAACTATCATGGCAGCTTTGATGTGGATCACACAATTGGCCTTTATCAGCTTGCTTATACACCACATCCGAAGATCTACACCCAATTCCGTACCTCAACATCAGTACCCACCAGGCAGCATTGCTTGTAAGACTCATAATGCAACTCAACTGGACTGCAGCAACAGAAATTTGGTCAATGTACCAATATTAGATCAGAATTTCACCACCACGCTGGATTTGAGCTTTAACCGAATCGCAGAGCTCAATGGCTCACCATTTGAAAACCTGTCAGTTCTTCTGGTACTAAACCTGATCTATAACGAAATATCTGTGATGTCATCTACTGCATTCAAGGGACTCCATGCCCTTAAGATATTGGATTTACATGACAATGAGTTGATAACCTTACCAGAGGAAATATTCAGTGATTTGAGCATGCTGCTTTACCTTGATATGGAAAATAACTTCTGGTTTACACCATTACCAAGCCAAGCACTGCACCCACTTCATCTGCTTCAGACTTTATTGATTTCTTGTACGGCACCTTTGGCCAGTATTCCCAACAGTGATTTTAAAAACCTAAAAAATCTAGAAGTGTTTTCCTGTAAAATAATTTCAGATGACTAAGTACAAAATGACACTTTTCAAATTTCTTTCAATGGTTTGCCTATATCAAAAAATTTCGGCTTTGGTGGACATTTGCTGGTGGACGATCCAGATGTCATACTATAGAAAACAGAGAGTTTTGCACCATTTACCAATTAACAATAATGACCATTCCATTCAAATTCTTGGCAGCTTTAGGATCTCTCATTCTCCCAATTCAAGGGTTAACATAAATTCCTGTATTTTATAGCTCACCCAGTGCCATCAATAAATGCCACTTCTCTACAGGTCCTTGCCAAAGTGGAATCATCTCTTGTTTTCTTGGATTATTGTGAACGAAGTGAAACGAACTTGAGAAGCAACACCTTTTCATGGGTACCCAATCTTGTAACATTAGATTTATCTTTTTAATCAAATTGAGTACCTGGCTGAAATGCATTTTATGGTTGTATTTCTTGGACCAGTATTAGATCTCTCTTATAATTCTTTGACTGCTGTACCTTCTATGACGCTCTTGCAAATTCCAAATATATCAATCTCTCAGAAATCTTGGATCTCCGCTTCAACAGCAGTCGAGCCAAATCACACCTGATGCATTTTCTTCTGCACAAAATCATCACCATCACTGAAATTGGCGGAGTGACCAGCTAACATTGGCATATGTAAGTGAATGGCTTTCAGTTCTTCAAAGTCTTACCCACTTAGTCCTAACAGGAAATGGACAATTTATAAACATCCTATTGTGGTAAATGCCAATCCACTTTATTCTCTATCATCACTTGAATTAAACAAATATACCATTCCTACGGTTTGCCCTACCTATGTGTATACATTTTTTATTTTCCAAACTTGAAATTTTCCGGCTTAATTGACTGATTGCATTTATGTACGCTTCCATTCATCCTTGCACTCATCAATGTTTTTATATACCAAGGTGAGTTGTCTGGCGATATAGCGAAAGACAACCTTGGACCTTGGATACAAGTCCCCACCAACTTATCTTTAATGAAACTCACACATAAAAAATGGCAAGAAACAAAACTGGGAGCAATTCAACAAATCGTATTTATCAAAGTGACTCAACTTTTCATTTCTGGATGTAGGTAAGTCATAACAAATTGGCACATTGAAAGGCATGTTTTAGCTGAATTTCCAATCTTGTTCATCTTAATTTAGAGACAAAACCTTCTTAAACCTTCGATTGGTTGGGAACACTTGACTTCAATTTGAAAAAAATTAAACTCGGTGGAAATCAAATTAACAAGTGTCCCTACTTGGTTGATTTTAAGAAACTAGTGACCAAGCTTTATACACATTGGATTGAGTTAGAAGAAACCCATTCATAGGCACTTGTGAAATTGAGCCATTCAGAAAGTGGATTCTTGCCGAGGAAACCAAACTTGGTTGCTCAGAACCAATAAACACCATGGTTGCCTCCCCGGAAACATGAAGGCAAGAGCATTACAGCGTTTTGAGTTAGATTGTAAGTCGTATACTACTCTCTATGTCGGCCATCAGTATTCCATGTGCATTGCTGGAGGCATATATTTATTCTTATTATTCGCTATCGCTGGCACATCAATAAAAAGCCCTATATATTGTATACAGAAGAAATTACAGGACCATTTCCTAACCATGGGGATGACTTTGAACTGATTCAGTTGGATGGTAAACCTTCAGTATAATGATAACATCCGCTTACAATGAAAATTCTCAGCGTGATGAAGACTGGGTCCTTAATGACCTCAACGCAATTATGGAAAAGGTCCCTGAACCACTTCGAAGGTGCATCAAAAAGAACAAGAGACTGTATACCAGGGCTCTCTATATAGATAATATAAATGATGGTATACAGCAAAGTCGCAAGACTATTTTGGTTGTGCCGGCCGCACTTTGTAGAAAGTTGAGTGGGCTACTTTGAGATGCAAAATGGCTCCGATGCGACTACTTGTGAAAAAGCAAATGTCTTACCGTTTTGGTCTTCACTGCATGAAATCCAGGGAACAACAAGGTGCATTATCACTCACGCCATCTTCTGTGTTACGAAAGAATACCTTCAAATGGCAAAAGCCAGGTAGGATCCAGAGATTGTTTTTGGCAAAGGATTCAGGAAGAACCTCAAAACACCGCCCCCCCCCCCGCCCCCCGTACACATTGATCGCCGCTTTGATTTTTAAAGACACTATCAGTGATTTATCCGAAAGAGTCAAAATCTTGGAAATTTGCAGGAATAGCTTGAAAGTGAAGGAGAAGTCTGTAGTATTCTCAAAAGTTACTTTTTCCAACTGAATGGGCAGAAAAGGAAGAAAATGGCAGTGTTCAAAGATATGACTCTCCATTCAGTTACGTGTCTGTACGGACAGTAATGACTAATATACCCGATTTTGTCCTTATTAGGTTGCTTCTGGCCTTATCAATTGCAGGGTATGTTAGGGTACCTGTACTTCTTGCAAACATGCAAAAATCTGATTTTGATGTGTTTTTTTTTTAGATTTTCTAATTTTGCAAATCACTGATAGTGCCTTTAAGTCAATATTTTAGGTTTCTTAAAATTACAGATTAGGTAAAAAAGCGTCTTCTTTTTTAAATTGTATTTTTTTCTGAGAAGGAAACCCATCAACAATTTGGCTGCAAACCCACTCACCCCTTCCCAAAAATAAGTGGGTCAGGGGTTTTCCAGTTCCTTCTGAGACACTTTTTTATTTGGTCTTACTTGAAATATTGACTGAGGCTTGACAATGTGAATTGTAAACCATGCATTTTATTGCACTAATTGAGTAAGTTATATTAAGGACTATTGCATCTAAAGGTTTTACTATAGGTTTTCCCAATTAGTTTAAAACATTTTTCATTATATTTCATGTCTCGTTAAGTTGTTTTTCATCCCAAGAAAACGGAAACGTGCATTTGTTTAAAACAATTTCGTCTTTGGTCAATTATATTAAACATTTGATCAATAAAATTAACTCTATTTTCACACATTTTCGTCAAGATCAATTTAATTTCATCCTGTGCATGGCCCACTATCTGAATGTACAAAGCAATTTCGTCTTTGGTCATTTAATTTCATATTTAGCTCAGTATATTTAGTCTCGTGTGGTGTATGCATATAGTCCATGGCTAAGAATTAGGCCTATAACATCAGCAAAATTTATCTACCTTTCTTTCTTCCATCTCATTTTTCTTTCTTGCATTCTTTCCTCGTTTTTCTTCCTTCTTTCACCTTTCTAAACCTCATATTTCTTTCTTTACTTTTATATCATTGTTTTTATTTCTTTATTTCTTTTTGATTTTCTTAATCTTGTTCGTTATTCATTGTGCTCGGTATATAAACAAAGGAAAAAACAGAAAAATATTATAACTGATTTTGCTGATGTTAGCTGATGTTACAGGCCTATTGCTTTTAGTCATGTCATACAGAACACGAGACGAAATACACTGAGCTAAATGTGAAATTATATGACCAAAGACGAAATTGCTTTGTACATTCAGATGATGGACCATGGACACGACAAAATTAAATTGATCTTGATGAAAATGTGTGAAAATAGAGTGAATTTTATTGATCAAATGTTTAATATAATTGACCAAAGACGAAATTGTTTTAAACAAACGCACGTTTCCGTGTTCTTGGGATGAAAAACAACTTAACGAGATATGAAATATAATAAAAAATATGTTTTAAACTAACTTGGAAAACATATTGTAACTATACTGTAAAACATAGGTCAAATTATCTTTTTTAGACAATCCTTTTAATCAACTACAGTTGTCTGATTTGCAGTAGTACGCATAATCAGAATAGAGTGGATTTCATTAAAGATACCAATATAACAACACACCTGACCAAAGACACTGCTTGCGTGGATACGAGAGAAATGAACACTTAAGTGTACATAGTCTCAAATTGGCAGCATTTCAAGCAGCACTTCAGTAATAGATTAAAAAAGAGGTAGTCCTCCATGCATTATTCTAGCAAAACCTATGACTTTCTGAAACTCCAATAAAATAAATGCAGGTGTAAGTAAATGACACAGTCACATTATGTAGTATACGTAATGATAAAGACTCAAACTAACATGTACACATTAAGTTAAAGATAAAACTACGTCTTGAACCCCTTTCCCTCTAGCTATCACGGCAAAGTATGCTTGTATAGACTCATGTTATTTATTACTGAGGACATATCTAACTTGAAATCCAAGGCATATCCAAGACAACATTTTTGCAGTGTAACATGTATGGAACAGTGCATAACTTTGTGTACAGGTTGTTCCTTGTATTAAAATCAATGTCCCTGGTGAGTCACATGCCTAAGTAGAAGATATGTTCAATAGGCAATGACTACAACATGACATGTTTCCTGCAAGACGCTTCTACTCAGCAAGACCGTCCTTTGATGTCATTTTTGGCACAGTCATATTGTGCATCTTCTGGTAAGGCATGACTTACTTCTAGACCTGTCTCATGACATGTCTCCTTTTCTCCACTTGTCTTAGATCACGTCTGTACACTTTGTGCCGATAGAATGAGCGATGCAGCTATTCATGTGACGTATCCGTGCATGCCAACTTCTTATGCTCGCAATTAACAGCCTTACTTACCACAAGGTGCACGTTTTAACACTGCCCTGAAAACGATGCCTACTCCTTACCCCGGGGGGGCCACTGTATTCCAAGGTGGATATCATGCTCGTGTACAAAAACGCGTAATTAGGTCGTTTTTTGAGATCAGGCGTGTACGACGGCGCTTACATTTGTTAGGGTATCAAAAAATCGTCAAAAATTAAAATAAGGTAGTTTCCTTCCCACGTCGAAAATACCTGTTTAGGGTATGATATTTGAGTACTTGAAAAAAAAAATCCACTTAAAATGCTGGACACAGTAGGTTTTGTTCCCGATTTTTTTTCTGATGTTCAACATGGAATTC
This sequence comes from Ophioderma brevispina, assembly GCA_023653785.1. Taxonomy (NCBI): domain Eukaryota; kingdom Metazoa; phylum Echinodermata; class Ophiuroidea; order Amphilepidida; family Ophiodermatidae; genus Ophioderma; species Ophioderma brevispina. The sequence goes on along the minus strand of JAMKCH010067247.1, from coordinate 5,919 downwards.
CCCTAGTGATATTGTAACCGTTTTCATCTTATTGGTTAGCGTTGTTACTTTCTCTATGTCGTCGCCGTCTTCTACATACTCTTTCATTTTCGTCGCGGTGTTAATTCGATAAACACTAAGAATATAGTTAGATCAGACATAAGTGCGTAGAACAGAATTATGGTCTTCTCTAATTTATTATGCCGATCAAAATAAGGTTATGGATATTTTAGTCCCCGGGTTTACTTATTCAATGAAATGGCTGAATTAAAAATAAAAACCTGTAATTACGACACACCGATAAAACCCATTAATTTCAAAGAAATTTTTTTTAATTTTTTAGGTTTTTTCTTTTTTTAAAGATTTAAAATTTTAAACTTATACCCACTAGATAATGCGCAAATTGATGCTTAATTATACAAAAGAGTGGAATAAAAAACTTCATGAAATCATGTGTAAAACTTTCCTTTAACAGGGCTATAGTTACAAATAAGCGCCTATGCTGAAGGAGTGGTTAAAGGCACATTTATAAACGTACTCGTTTAGGGTAACAAAACGATGTAAAAATCACTTGTTTAGGGTGTATTTTTAAACGGTCATGCAAAAGTAACTTGTTTAGGGTGTTGAAATTAAGCCAAATCATCTTTGTTAAGGGTAGAAAATCACAACAGCCAAAAGTACTTGTTTAGGGAAGGCCAAGTCAACCAAATTTGGCGTGCTTAGGTGTTTATGCTTGCCATTGCAATACGCTCTTAGGGTACGTTTTGAGATGCCATAACCGAGCATGATATCCACCTTGGAATACATGTGCCCCCCCCGGGCTCCTACATCTGGCCAAACAATCTATAGCCCGCACAGTGTTTTTTTTAATGTTATTTTTTCTTAAAAAAAACAATCCTAAATACAGATTTTGGTTCAGTGGGAGGTCACCAGAATAATTCGTCAATTTTTAACAACAATGTGATCAAACTGAAAACCGAATCATTTTGCTACCAAAATTAAGTTTTGTGAAATATCTTGGTGAGCTCCCTGCTTTAACATATTTTCCATATCAAAATGACCCTTATTTTGTTTCAGTGGTGGGACTGAGGTAGTAGTTTAAGGTCATCATGAAAGGCATGTCACTAATTTTTTGCAGTGTATACATTCCTATCAGGCAAAAAAAAATTTCTAAGAAGAATGTGACAAGCAATGCGAAATGCCTTTTTTTTTTTTTAGAAAATGCTAATGCGAAATGCTGATTTTTTTTTAAAACCTTTTAATTAGCAATTTTTTACCCACTTTCTTCATTGTATCAGCCAAATTTCCATTTTTTTTTTCTGAAAATTTTTCCAACAAAATTTCCATAGTTGAGGCAAAACCAAAAACATAATGCGCAAAAGACCAATGTTAAACAAATGGAGCGGTCTTCTGAAACAACCTTGTGTTTTTTTTCTTGGCCTTATCAAAGTAGAGTAAACCACCTCTTTTAGTCCTCATCTCCTGTAAGATTTCCCCTTTCCCTATTCTCTCCCCCGTACAGGTGTCTGTTCCCATTTTCACTCTGATAGCTGCTAATTCCAACACTCTCTTGCATTTAGAATGTTAAATGCCATACAGATGTATTATAGTGTTGCACAAACCATATTTTGCCTTGGGGACAGTTAGTCACAGTAAATTAGACAAGACCACAATATGCTATTCCATATTTGAAATACATCATAAGTGACAAAGTCAGATTCTTTTGAACATTAAATTTCTTTGATGAAGGGAGCCAGAGTTTTAATGCTCTTTAGATCAATTCTAACCTGCTCAGCTTTAGTGCCAATTTCATGGACCTCGTCCAGTTTTGGAACCCGTGTATTAAAGGTGCAACGAGAGATTTCACATATCAGGTGTCCTAAAAAAAAATCGAAAGTTCTGATTTTTGCTCTGATATAAAGCCCCTTTCATCAAAAATATCCCCATCGGAAAGAATAAGTTTGAAATGTTCTCTTTGGTACAACATTACGCAATTTCTAATTTGTGTATAGGAGCAAATACACAATTCAGCCTATGTTTTACCTTGAAAATATAAGCAAATCAAAATCAACCTTTTTTTCTCTTTTAAGATATTCCCCTGTCAGCAAATACAAGGTAGCAATCTATTGAGTGTGTGATCTATTTGAAATACTATTACGACACAATATTTGGGTGCCTCAAATCTCTTGTTGCACCTTTAAGATAGGAAGCATGGGTTCAGGTGTACTTAGTCATTTCGATTAATTTTTTTTCTTCTGCGAGGTTTGAAGCGTAATGATGCGAAGAAACTTCTCGCTAATTGACAGCAAACAATACATCACTCTACAATAGCTTGTTTGCAGTAGACCCTGAAAATGCAATACACTGCAGTTCATCCATGCATCTAACCTCTAGCTCTCCAATCCCAGCAATGCATCAACTTTATCCAGCATGCAATGGAAAGTACATGTTGGCCGCTACTAGGTGGATAACACTTTGACCAGTTAATTAAAGGCACTATCAGTGATTTGCTAAATCAGAAAAAAAAAATCAGAAAAAATCAGAGTATCCCTCTAAATGTGACCATATTTTATTTATTTTTTTTGTATAAATAAACACCTGATAATTACACCATGGTAAGGCAACAATCCCAAACCCTTTCCATCAATAATCCTGCCTAACTCTCTACATATAAATGAATAATCCTGCCTAACTCTCTACATAAAAAAGAATAATCCTGCCTAACTCTCTACATAAAATGACTATCTTTTTTCCTTGGTGTCATGGTTGAGCTGGGTTATTGCCATTCAAACACTATAGTTAAAAGGTTGTTAGGTTGAAATACATGGCACCATTTCATTACAGGCTAGGGGCAGATCAGGTAACACTAATACTCTATTATTGACCTTGCATATCATGGTCCAGCTGACTCCTCTGATGTTTTAAATGCAATCTTTAACTCCAATATATATTAAAATTTTGTGCCTGAACTGGGAATCAAACACAAGACCTTTAGATTAAAAGATGATGGACTAAAGACAGGGAAATAGATATGAACGCCATGCAGTTCAAGCAGGCAGAAAGTTGTCCTTTTGATACACTTAAATAAACACATTAACGGAATAAAGCGCACACCCATCACAATCTAATGGATTGATGGGCGATGGCCCCTATAGTCGCTTTCATTTCACCATTCACTGCTTTGCTGCAAATTGACACAAACAATCCAAACTATTTGCGCATGGTCACATGCAAATAAATATTTGACACACCATGCATGACACATTACAATTTGGGGCAGTATCTGACAATTACCTGTGGTATTTTGTGAAGCTTACCCCAACTGATATGGGTCATTATGTTCACAAACACCACAAATGGCTTAGACTCCAATTCAGACTCTTGACTAGAGCAGTAGGCAAGGGGCATTGGTTCAAGCTTTCAAAGGAGATCACAGGTACTTTGTCCATGGATGGTTTTTAGTATGCAGAGTTTGTTGAGAGGTGTTTGTAAACATTTGTCAGCTTGGACTGCCAAATACCCTGGGAATTCTTGTTATTTATGTTGTTTCAAGCTGATGCTCACAATTCTCTTCACTTTTGCCTTGATTTATTGGAGGCCCAGCAGTACTAAGGGGCATTTTTGACAATAATCTTTTAGCAATGATGATGATTCCTGGAAAAATGACAAAATCAAATCTTCTCCAATTTTGTTCCTCAATTAAAGACAGAACCTTAAAAATGTCACCAACTTCCGTTTTAGCCCAACTCAATTCACCTCTATTCATAGAATATTGAGTGGGCTTTAAGTCAATAGGACAAATAATGCACAGCCCGGGGGGGGGAGGGGGTGCACTAGTATTCAATGTGGGATAGATGCGTGAACAAGAAAAACACGTAAAAAGGGTCATCTTTTTTTCCAACAGCTATGTACACGCGTAACATTATTAGGGTGTCAACAACATCAAATCGTGGAAAAAAGGGTATTTTTTTTCTAAATCCTGAAATTGAAATGTACGGTATACTCAAATTAAGCAGAGATCAAAGATAGGTAAAGAGCAAAGCAAGATAATACAAGGTATTATTAACCGACACAATGCATTGCTTACTTAGCTTTACTTGTTTCGGTGTAGCAAAACTTACAGAAAATACTTCTTACGTGTAGCAAATCATACAAAAATACTTGTTTAGGTATATTTTTAGTCGGTGGAAATACGTGTTTACGGTGCATTTTGGAAGTCCATTTTCACGCATCATATCCACCTTTTAATACAAGTTCGCCCCCCCCCCCCCCCCCCCCCGGAAAGCACGTAAAGTACTTCATATGCACATTTGCAATCCACCAATTAGGCATGCAAAATATTGTCCTCCACTACTACCCATATACCAAGTTAAATATAGATCAGTCATTTACGGGTGTTCCCAGACCATTTTCAATGGGGGGATGTAAGTTGCCAATAGAATTTCAAAAGCTGGTGACACATTTTCAAAAATTACAGGTTTCACATTTTTGAAATTGCGTCACCAAATGGACAGTTTTGCCAGCAATACTTTTTTTACAATCGGTTCAAAAATCTGAGGGCCTAGTATCATTACAAAATTCTTCAGTTATACCAAGTATAAGTTATGCTTCATATTAGCAATCGGAAGTAATATCAAAATCAGTAACAAAATATTTTATATCATCAAAATATTCCACCTACATCTATTTTACATTAATACCGATTTTGCCAATAAGAAAATTTTGCTGAGAGAATTCTGACAGAATCCCCCCCCCCCCAGGAATGGCCCTGCCGTTACTGTGTTCAGTTTTGCTGACAACAAACATACTCTATATTCAGGGAGCACTAACCTGTTAATTGCTTTTGGTCCACAAAAAAACAAAAAAAAACAGGAGAATTGATAAAAATTGTCTTTTACCTTCACAAATGATGTGTCTTCACACCCCCCCCATGCACACACACAAACGGTTGATTACATTTCTCCTGACAAAAGTGTGCTATAACAAACCTAAAACAATTTTTTATGGAGTCGACCCTCTTGCAACATTAAGTACATAAAAATATACACCAACTCTGGTGCAAATCTCCCTACTATAGAGTGCAATATAGCAGCATTGGATCATCACTGTGACTAGGGTGGATAACCACCATCCCGAGCCCACCTTAAATATTGAAAAAATTGAGTCAAAATGCTCATAGTCATCATCAAATATTCAGGCTACCTTAATTGTGTCATCAATAAATTGTATATGAATAAAGGTTGCTCAGCATCATCATCCTGTACTGTGTGACTTGGGAGATGGGTGTAATATTCCTGGTGTTATGTATGTCTGGTATCACGTGCACGGTTGGCACATTCGCTCATTTCATGTTTTCACGCAGCATTTGGTTCGAATAGTACTGGCCATATTAAAAATATGGTTTGTTCCTCATCTTCTACTGAATGGTTGCATAAAAAATGAATTTAATATCACTGAAACTTATCATGTTCACATTGTTTAATTTTGGTGGCTCTACACAGTATTTAGACAGAAAATATATTGGTGAACATTTTCACAAGGTTTTACTTGATTTCAAGTTTAAATACCTCTGTGATAAACTTGCCTTGTTTAACATTGTTCCCTGTAAAGATTTTGTCAGATTTTTAGTTTGTTGTTCTCCAGATCATAAAGACACATATCAATTTGTTGCAAGTGAAAATTGCCTACAACTGTATATACAACAACTGTATACAACTATTGTATACTAATGTGAACTCAACATATGGAAATATTTCAAAAGTGTTCCTTCCTTCCCATATGCATTTATGTACATGTCTTTATTTATATTTTATAATATTTAGTTATATTTAGTTATACTTATTTATTTTACAGAAACTTTACAAAAATATCCAATTACAAAACAATTCTACTATTGTAATCATGCTAATACACTAATCTAGAAAAGTGCCCCCATAATGC
>JAMKCH010067243.1:0-16882 GCA_023653785.1 Ophioderma brevispina | reverse complement strand
ACCAAATGGATGGGTAAGCTTGCGCACACTAGTAAACAAAGGGAGAGAACAATCAATAGATGAGTAAAGGAGACAACAACCAGTAAGTAAGTTTCCGGTTCAGTAGTTTGATAGGCATTACTTAGAGTTAGCTCTACCCCATTCAGGTAGGAATTTCTGCTCCTTTGTCCCTATTGAAGTGGTTTATGGTCAGACTTATGAATTCACTTCAAGTTCTCCAATTTGGCGTTTCCCTGTGCAAGATTTTACGTCTTGTCCCAGTCAATGTTATTTTTGTCGTTCCACACATTTCGGCGATGGCCGATTTTTGTGTGTTGCCCGTCTGAGGTCGCTTTCTGGCTGTTCAGTGGTGTTCGTCGTTTTTTAAATGATCTGCCGGTTTCACCAAGGTACACTTTGTCACATGATCCACAAGCAGTGGCGTACGACCGGGGGGCAGGGGGCAAGTTGCCCCCTTGGCTCAAAAAGCGGGACGATATGGCCAAAAATTTCAATTTTTATCCATTTTTTTTCGATGAATTTCCAACCAATTTCGTCGCAAAATGGGCAAAATTTAAAGTAAATTAGCATTTTTCGCGCGACTACGCGTCGCATGTTTGTCCCAATTCAGACCTAATTGGGCAAATCACCCCAGAAGATGTACGAATTTTGCCCCCTCTGGCGGGACACTTGCAAATTTCCCCCTCTGGATCGACTGCCCGGTACGCCACTGTCCACAAGGAATTAGAGTAGATACCTCAGGTTGGAGTTCATTGGGAACAGGGTCTTTAAGGTGCACTAGTTGTTGTCATAGAGTGTTAGTAGTCTTAAAAAACACCCGATTCTTCTGTTTTTCGTCTGTTGGCTCTCCGACCTACGCATAGCCAAGGAGGTGACCTACATATACCTACTTCAACCTCTGACCGGAAAGATCAGACACCATGTAAAAGACACGGGTGATTTCGCTACATTCATATCTACTCTGACCCTCAAAGACTCAGCGATATGCTAGTATCCTTTGATGTAGAATCGCCTACTCCATCGTTCCTCTGAAGAAAGCCTTTACTTACCACGACTGTATCAAAGATGACATGACACTGATTGACCGGACCTCCCTCCGCATCGCTGGCGTGAAACGGATGTTTGGAGTTTTGTTTGACTAACACGTAACTTCTTTATTTGCAGCGACCTCTACTCCCAAACTGATAGACTTACGATGGCTCTTCGTTTCCCCACCAGGGCTAGGGCTATAGGGCCTTTTTTTCTTCTTCCTTTTGAGCCTTACTCCCTTCTGATGCCCCAAAAAAACCTAACCCCACCGCGCATATGGAGACGTTATGTGTACAACACTTTCTGTGTTATAGACTCGAGACCATTTGTCGTCTTCTCTTTGACAGCACCCAAAGTCGTTCGCAAGGATGTCATTAAATTCACTCGTGAAGAGGAGACGCAAACGGACAGATCGCGATCCTCGATGTGGAACCCTGTACCTTATTCTTGCACGACTGGCCTATCGCAAGAAGACCCCACACCGACCAATACTTGATCCTGAATTCGCTGTGTCTGTGAATCTGTCCACCATGCACTTCAGGCAAATGTTGAAATTTTCTGTGCAATGCAAGTAAGGTGTTTGCAACTGTCAAAATAATTGGACTTAAAAATTAAAGATGATTCAGCTGACGCAACGTGATCAAGAAGAAACTGATGCAGAAGAAACTTAGGAATAATTTTTCAAATATTTTTTTATCTAATTCGTGTTATTTAAATATTTTGCAAAATTGGCACAATTTCTTAGGCCAACGTGGTTTCATTTTTGTTTTGAAGTGTTTCCAAAGAGAAGTTCTAATATGTGGATATGTTATGCTATTCTTCAGACTTGATGAACAATTTGCCAATTAAGATCATAACATCCATCTAAACTTGTGTGTTTGCCCACTGTTCATATTACCCTTTTATGTATATTCTCCATCAGTTTACAGTTCATTATGTATTTGAATGTTTTGCAAGAAAGACCACCGTATTAGACAATTGTGGCCTCACCTTTTATATTTGAAGTGCTTTGCAAATATGTCAGCAGTGGCGTAACAGTCTGGGGGGGATGCAGGGGGCAGTTCCCCCCTGAACGACTTTGTCCCCCGGGAAAAATTGGCAAAAATCATGCTAAATCAGCCGTTTTTTTATCCCCTGACCGGGAAAAATTGGCCTTTAATTTTGACCCCCCTGAGACGGAAATTTCCCAAGACGGGAAATTTGCCCCCTAGAGATCGGGCTGCCCGTTAGTTCCACTGATTGTACATAAAACCATATGGTAAGTTGTTGTGCAGTATATCACAGTTAAATGGGTCTGCAACTTAAGACTTACCTTTTTGTCAACTTTTGCATCATACGAATATTTTGATAGAAAACCGAAAAGTGCTTGGCCAAATGTGTAGACCAAACTTATATTTGTATACTGTGCTTCGTATTACACCTGTATGCCTTTACCAACTCTCACGTTTTAGTGTAAAGAACACTGTAATGTCTTTCAGAGTAAGAATTTGAATTACACTGTATATACCCATAACTATAGAAAGACTCCACAATTACAATCGTATTTGCTTCAAGAGCTGAGACATTGCAATTATATATGTGGTGATGGTTGCCATCTTGGATTTGGGTATATGGAAGCCCTTTAATGTTAAAAAGAAGTACAAATTTGAATTCTTGACACAAAAAACCCATACAAAGACACAAGAATAATACTTAAAGCTGCTTTAAAAACTGAGCTATTGCTAATTATATGTGGTGGCGGCCATCGTGGATTTCAGTATATGGAATACTTTGGTATTTAAAAATAGTGCAAATTTGAATTCAGTGACACCAAAACCCATACAAGACACTAGAATCATCATTATAGCTGTTTTAAAAGCTGAGTTTTGGCCATTCTTCGGGATGTCCACACCCGTGACCGAACTTATTTGCCTCCCAAGACAAGCAATAATAGCAAAAGGTGGAGAACTTACTTTTGGTTAGGTTTTGGTCAACCTAACCAATAAAATAATGTACTCTCCACTTTCCCGCTTATTGGTTGTTTTTGTCATGGAGGCCCAAATAAAGTTTGGTCACGTGTGTGACATCCCGAAGAATGGCCGCTATTCTGAATTTATGGGGGGGCCATCTATGGCGGCCATCTTGGGATATTTCCAAATGCTCAAGGGTGCAATTTCGGCCCCCTCAGTTCTCATCATGTCTTCAGGAGTAGAAACGCAAAAAAATTTTGCCGGACACGCTATTTTTGGGTTTTTTTATTGGCCCCAGACCTATCAAAGTTGTTTTTAATATGGTCAAATTAGATTTTAACAGAACAAACAAATGTATCTTTCAGTAGGCCAAAATAAATTCACAGAACGGGGTCACGGACTGAAACCCAGCGGGTCACTTGTTAGTCAGTTGTCCATTTCCACATTTTGAATTTAATGCAATATGGATGTATTGAGTACAATAACTACCTCCATATTTGATTATTGCATTATTGTAACCTGATGGGCAATGAAAGTTGATCACTTCATTCCAACTGTTCGGAACATTTGGCCATGGGTCTTCACTGAAGAAGTGATAACACTTGAATGAACGCCCATGTAAATACGCAACAAAAGTGGGGCCTCGAAAATTTTCAATATGAATCCTATTTTTCAGCCTGTAAAAAATTATGACCAGCAAACAAACTTTCAAAGATATAAAGTAAAATACAGCACTTTCAATATTTTAATTTGTCGGTTTTTTTGTTTATATCTTGGGAATGACATGGAGTTGAGGGCTCTAATTCAGGACGACAATGAGAAAAATACGGCCTTCATCTGATATCAGAAAGTAATCTGCTACTTCTGGAATTGTTTATGCTGTGTGGGGTCCCCAAAGACGATCGGAACACGAACCTTTAAAAAAACAAAAAAAACAGTATCGTACATCACCTTTCGAAGAAGTGCCGGCCAGCTGCCCTTAGTACAAATGAAAAGGGTATATAACATTATAAACCTTAAAATGATAAGACCTACATGTATGGTACTGGCAATTTGTCAGCACAACCACAAGTATCGGTGACTGCCATTTTATCAATCCCAACTTTGTTAATGGCCCTTTTGTTTAAGCAATTGGTCTAATCCCATTTAGTCTAAGAACCAGTTTCAGGTCTAATAACCTTTAGTAATAATAGCCATGTAGTCTAATATTCATCTGGTTTAAAATTCATATTGGCTAAATCCATATCGTCTATATGCCGATTTGGTATAATGTCAATTGGTATAATAGCCAGCTGGTCTATTAACAATCCATCTGGTTTTATTCTGTTTTAATATCCATCTGGTCACATCCCATTTGGTCTAATATCCATCTAGTCTAACATTCATCTGGTCTACTATCCATTTGCCTAATATCAATCTGGTCTAATATCCATCTAGTCTAACATTCCATCTGTATATATCCATTTGGACTTAATATCCATATGGTCTATAAATCACATCTGACGGTCTAATTTAAAAGTCCATTTGGTCTCATAGCCATTTGGTCTAATATCCCATTTTGTTGTCTTGTTTGTTGTTGTAATGTCCATACTGGTCCCAATATCCAAGTTATAATATTTATATCCATGATTAACTTTTTGGCTTGATCGGATAATTCAAGAAACTGATTCTGGGTTTTTTGTTTTGGGTATTTGAAAAAACCGAAGAAAAAGTGGCTGAAAAGTAGGGACATTAAATAGAAAGTATAAGAAAGAAAAGGAGCAAAGAAAGTGTATATATTTGAAGGGGTGTTTTTAAGCAGAGTACATGACATACATGTATATAAGAATTTAATTTTTTATACATGGTCCTGATTTAAAAAATCTGGACACCCACCTCCGTACCGAAGTAAGCATGATAAGCGGGACATTCCTTCTAAATGCCAGGCTTTGGAAATTACAACCATGGTCATCGAACTACCGTTTCACGTCGGGTTTTTGTGTGCTGATATTCGACGTGGTTTTGTATTCTCTACTGCTGTTATGGTTTACATACTGCTTTTAGTTAGTTGTTTTAATTTGTCCACCGAGCTCCGATCTTTTGTAGTTATTCAACATATCCTTTTGTATCATTAGTTGATCCTTGGTGTATTGTACGGTACCTTGACCATAGGATACACATTACTACTTTGGCTTCCCTAGAAAGAATGTATAAAACGGCGACCAATGTGAAATTTCAAAGCTGTAGGTAAAATGATCGCAACTTTGATTGTACCGGGTGAGTCAGAAAAAAAATGGTCCCTAGTTTATCCGCATCTTTTGTCTTTTATAAACATTTCCAAAATAACGCGGTACGCAGTATCAACGGCACAGTCCAAGTATATCCCCCCAACACTCATTAGAAAAACGCAAAGGGTGTGGATTAAATTGATTGAGTTGAGTTGAGATGGTTAATTGAGTTGAGGTAATGAACAGAGAACGTTAATGTTTACTGGCTGAGTTGTGTTGGGTGGTCCTAGTTGATATCTTGATTTTTGACTCAGTGAGTCATCACAACTCGACTCAATCTAGTGAAAAAAATCCGTTGCGTTAGTTCATATGAGTGAACCTTCTAAATTTTCGGATCGATACATTCTAGAAAAAGTAGCCAAATCTAAAACTTCTATATAGTTCTACCGTATACAATCTGTATCTCTCCTTAAAATCAGAAAAACCCATCGCACCTGAGAAAAAATCTGAACTCCATCTCTACAATAGCCATTCGCACAACAATGGGGAACAACATATCGAAATTCGCCTTACCATGCCTCAGGACAGAGCCAACCAATATGCGGAAGAAGGACAATGACGGATATGCCTGGGGAAAGGATGAGGAACACAAACCAAACTAGTGTGCAAATACCAAGATCAGGGCTGCTGACTGTGAAAGTAGAGATGGTCTACATACTACTTTCCAATAGGGAAATAGGAAGCAGAGGTTTCTGCATTACATCAGTCAACCAAATGCCTGGCATTCTTTGGTCTGTACTAAACGGAACGAGAAACGTTATAGCCAAAATTGCATCGAGCGAGCTTGTATTGTCCATATGGCTCAGCCGAAGCTCAAAGGCATTCAGAAAGATGGAGCTTCAAGCAACTCCAGCAATATTGCTCTGAGGGAAGTGGACTGTTTGAGCGCTCACCAAACCAGGTTTAACCCGCCAAAGCCTGGTCCAAAGACCAGAGACCTCAGAACCACTAATCTAGAGACAAAAGAGAACTGATTTATTAGGTGAATTTTCCCTACTAAGTCACCTTCACAGAGGGAGGATCATATCAGCAGTTGCTTATTTTAAGGCGGATATAAAACTAGGATCCGAAGGGGTGACAGCGCTGGTTGTTCTACCAAATGATTCCTCTGTAAGAAATGTGACATACTAACAATGCATGTTCAAAATACTTAAAGGCCTTACCCTGGATACCTCCCATTATACAATTCAACTGTTAAATTTGATATTGCCATTATTGTGGTGGGAAGGGCTCAAGTCATAAAAAATTACAAGACTAGCGGCAACAGTCATTTTAAACCAAATGCCCGTAATAGAAAAATATGACAGGAATACTATTCTCAAATGTAAGAACAATGGAAAATGACATATTATTCTCAAAATGCACAACAAACATATCAAATGTGCCCCTTCCCGCAAAAAAAAAAAAAAGAAGTAAAAAGGCAAACCATAAAATATATGGCATACTTGTTACATGTTATTGCAAGTTTTTTTTTTCAATATTAGAAATTAATGTTCAAGAGATCAATGATTATGGTTTTAACATCCAAAGAATCTTAGGCAAAGGGGATTAACCAGATAGGATAGGGACCAGATGATATTAGACCAAATGGGTATTGGACCAAAACGGATACTAGACCAAATGGATATATAGACAAGTAAATAGTGACCAAAGGCTATTAGACCAAATGGATATAGGACCAGATGGCCATTAGACCAAATGGGGAATTAGGCCAAATGGTGTTTGTCGTTATTAGACAAATGGTTTTTATAGTATACAAAATGGGGCAGTGACTAGGGGGCATTAGAACCATACAATATTAGGATAAATGGGATAACCAAATAGACAAATTGGTATTAGAGAATAATGGGGTAAACGAATATTAAGTCAGCCCAAAGGTTATTAGACCAATGCCATTAGACTGGCAATAAACCGCCTTCTTGAATTGCCGATTGATGGCTGTGACAGGGTTCCGATATCCGTGTCAAGTGAATGTAAAAAGCGAAAAAACATGATCGGAAACCAGCCCTGTTATATCACAGACCTTTTCCACATGGATTAAAAAAAAAAAAAAAGGGCGGGGGTCTGAGTCGCCGATGGAAACAACAGGAGTTGCTTTTTGCCCTTCATAACATGGCGGCAACAATGCATACACCTGACTGGTGCACATATTCCACACATATGTTCTATTGTATACAGCTTCCTTTTAAACGTATTGTGCAGGGACAAAATGCAACTTCCTGTTTCAATCGGCAGAATTCAACAGTGCGCACTGTCGCGACCCGTAAACGGTTTCCGATCGTGGATTTATTTCGAACGGGATCACACTTGTAGCAGAAATTTCATGAAAACCAGGGACACTTTAACCCTCGTCTTACTAGGGGAGAGGAACCCTCCCCAGTGAACTTTGCTCCGGTCGCTAAAATGCCAAAAGCTTTCGTATAAAAAGCTTATGGGTAATTTTTCTCTCATCCTTTTCTGGTTATTTTAGGGAAAAAATGTGAATGATCCCTTGTGTGGGCCACCTCAATGAATTTCGAATGATTTTCGTTACGGGAAGTTCCTGACTATGACGGCAAAAATTTTATGCTCAAACTAAGGTTTGATTTGATTTATCAGCTCTCATACAGTTGCAGCTTAAAAATTAATTATTGCACATAATAAATGAAATAAATACAAAGCTCTATTGTAATGCTTATTTCCAAAGGGAGGGGTCCTTTTTACACCTTAAAATACTATGCTAAAAAGTTAAAAAAAATCAAACATCAATGTGTACTAGAAAGTGGGCCTGAAGCTCGATTCCTAGCAGGCCGTCATCAAAGGCCAAACTGACAAAACAAAGATAAGACAAACAAATTACAAAGACAGGTTGACCTAGCAAAAGGGAAAACAAAGGGGGAGAAGGAATGGTCGGTGATCATGGTGATGGGAACTGGGAGAGAAAGCTTAAAAAAGAACAATAGACGTTAATGAAAATCGATAGGGACCATAACCAGGAATCAGTGGCATGGAAAAGTGGAGGAAGGATGATGATGAGCAAAGGGACTTTAGAGAGGCCTGCTGAAAAAAAACAAATAAGAGGTTGGTAATGAACAATGGATAGGTGATGATACCAGGAAATAAGCGGGCATGGAACAGGGGAAGCTGAAAGAGTGAAAGAGAAAAACAATGGGAGAATGAATGCTAAGGAGGGAACCCTAATGATCAAGTCTGATAATGAATTTAAAAAGGGGGTTAGAGTAAAAAACTGAAGGGAATTAGAAACACGAAGGCATGATATCAATTCAAACAATTTACAATATTTATTGTTCATCACAAACCGAGCATAAAGGAAAATAAAGGTATAACCAAAAAAAAAATGTGTGGTTATTTTTTTAGTATTTTTGAAAAAAAATATAAAGAACAAGAAATCAAAGCCTAAATAAAAAAGAGGGAATACACGAAATTCTGATAAGCATGGTAGAAAAGGTAGAGAGGAAACATGAAAAAGAGAGCTGAAAAAATGGGTACACAGAGGCGGAAAAAGAGGGACCCTAGTCGTCCCTTTCTGGATTGTTGGACCATGAGAAAGTCTTTATGAACACTGTCTTCTTGCTAGAAATCTCAACGAGGGTCATTAAATTGAGGGAAACTGCGGGCCGTGTCACGGTCAACCAGGGGGACCGATATATACTAACGAAATTGATTTCACTTATCTTAAAACAGGAAACTGAACTCACAAATAGAGGAACAGGAAGTCGGGCGATCTATTGGAGAGAAGCGGAGAAGCAGAAACCACCGCCGTTTTCAAAACTCTCCTCCTGATCTGAACCCTTCCTCGACAGTGTTAAACCGTTCCATCTTCTAACCATAACTAATACGAACATAAAAACTTCTTTCCAGTGACTTAAATTTTGTCCCACCCCTCTAGAAGTAAACCAAGTTGGAACTCCGCCAGGATCTAATTCAATACTATCGCAGTATACGATTCCGGGAATATTTCTTGCTGCTCCTCCCTTGAGCCCGAGCCCTTTCGCACTCTAAAGGTTCCTGGGGACCTCCCAAAGAAACGGGTGCCTTCGGTGAGAGGACATAAGGTGCAGTGTTAGACTCCAAAGTAAATAAACTCTCAAATTCTTCCCCAGGTCCACATGATAAACTCCATCATAATGGCGCAATACGGCGGTACGGTAAGTACGTATAGCCTGTTCTTAAAATTGAAAACGTAAATTGAACCCAGCGTTGAAAATTCTCAAAGACTGGAATAATACCGAAAGGCAAGTGTGGAAAAAGGGAGGCGGCCCGTAGCGATTGTTTGTTCACTTTTCCGTGTTTCGAGCACCGAAGTACCGACCAAAAAGTTCAATTTTCTCGCTGGTTCTATAGGGTTCAGACCCATCTACGGTACGTTGTAAACAAAACCATTAGTAACGGCACCCTCTGATGCAAAAAATCAGAGAACCCCTTCGTTTTTCCGTTTGGGATGATTTGAGATGAGTTTCATTGCATGCATTCGCTATGACGGAATGAAAACGTTTATTTCTCGCGCAGTTTTCTAATTTAGATAAATTTTTCGGGAGGCTGTGACACGACTACACACTTTCCGCACCGCCGTAGAGCGTCAAAGCTCGTGCTCCATTAGGGAGGCAGGACATCCATCATCAGCAGCCATGAGCCCATCTCAACACTTACCACTCTTGATCTGATCCCACAGGTTTTATCACAAACGATACAGCACACTTGGATGGATATGCACACTCGTGGTCAACTTTCTGATTAAAGCTCCTTCAAGCCTGGGCAAACGGTCACCGACAGCAACAACAGCTCCCTCTTTGTTGACCGTTTACCTTAACTCTAGTTCCACAGGCTCCCTAATACATTCATGACACCCACGATTTTCAGGAAACTTGAAGCGGTCAAGGACCAGGTTCCCCAGCACCGCCTCCATTGGGACGTTTGATGTCGCCCTCCCTCTACACCATTTCCCCACGATGAAGGCTCGCAGCCAGGTGTGCTGCAGCTTTGGCCATTAATATGTTCTAAGAATCTTCAATCCATATACAAGGTCTACAGATTAAATTAAGATACAAATAAAACCGTTGTATTGTGTCATTTTGTAATTTTCATTACATTTGCTAGCAATTTACACGGATCTGTCATCCTCTGACGTCAGAGGTCCCTTGACTCGTCCACAGGGCTCCTGGACGATTCCATTTCCGCCCCTCACATAACTTCTGTTTTGCTGTCATTTTGTTGTTTTTCAAGCACAAAGGAACTTTGGCAAATCAGTGTCGAAAGGAAAAACAACATGTTTTCTCAATGTGAAAATATCAGTTACAATTTTAGACATTTCTGCAGGCTTTAAGTTATTATAAATCTTTACAAAATAAAACAAATACGTGCATTTATTACCATGTACTTCAAATTTACCAACCTTCACAACGTTTGCCCTAAAAAAATCCAACATTTACAAAAAAACGATCTTTTATAGAAAACCAACAATTTCTAGAAACGCTACTCACTAACTTGGGAATATCAGAAAATGGCACTGTTGGTGGATGAACATGGGAAACAACCACTCAAATTCCTTTTTTCCATCAAAACCTAGGAATTCAGGAAGTAAATACTAATTTTTAGATTAATTTCCAGAAATAAGGAGACATGTAATTCCCTCACGAATTCAAAAATTGAAGGTACGATAGCAAAACAGGACAGTAAACTGCACTAAAAAAGACGCTGAATTTTTTTCTGATTTTGGTAATGTACACGCAATGAACTTGGCGATCGCATAATGCATGGCAGAATCTGGCCTATTCCAACATCATCCACCAAATCTCGAGTCTTGATCATATAACAATGATCTTACAGATCTGGGGCCATTGATCTGCAGCATTATGATCTAATAACTGCACGCCTATCCTGCCTTAGCCCTAGTGAGCGTACCCCACTGTAATACAACTGTCCTGCATGCTTTTTCGAATTTTGGACCTATACTGGGATCTAACTGAGATTAAGTGAGTAGACTAGTAAAGACACATGAAAATATACACCCCCACCGTTTTACACAATACAAGCGAACAAGACCCCACGATAAATTGACAAAATACTTATTGATTTGGACAGCACAACTATTCTTGCCTAGCCCCCTAAGCTATCTAAATTAACACCAATCCAAGTGGGTGGTACACTCTGGACCAACTGGTCCCCAAAATATTGTAATTGAATTTACTGCCAGTTAGAATTCACAGATTTTTTTTCCTTCCACATATATTTCAAAGCTCACAAAGTTAATATACTATAATTGTTGTTGTTAGAAAAAATCCTGAAGTCCCCTTTCAATTGGACTGAAAGGTCCAATTTCATCAGGAGTGCTAGATGATCTCACAGTCATTGGTACACCGTATTGAGTCGATTCTTATAAACATAATAACGATAATATTGGATGGCTTCTTTCGGATGATACTGAAATATATTGGATTCACTATATGAAAATATCGGATTCGCCCATATCGGATTCGCCGTTGGCCTCATCCGATAATGGCTCATCCGATATTTTCATATAGGTGAAGTCCCATATATTTCCGGTATCACCCTCACCCATCCATATTTATCAAAAGTGGCCACACAACCCCCCCCCCCCCCCCCCGTTGAGAATCTGGCCAAATTGATGAAGCATTAATAGCCAGAATAATTTTTACCTTTATGAATGACCATTTAACACTCAATAAGTTTTTTGTTACTCCAACCCGGAGTAATTTATTTACGCGGCCTTATGGTATTCAAAAGTCACAGCTCTTTTGTTGAGTAAAATCAAAATCACCAAAAATAAAAACAAGTTTTGAGTAGCAGTTTTACTCTTCTTGTAGTAACATTTTAAAAAAAAAACGCGTGTTTTTTTGTTTTTTGATTAAAATTTTACTCCGCTTTACACAACAGTTTTGAGCTGTGAAATTTTTTACTCAACAGGTTGATAAAACTTGACTCACCCACAAGGGTAATATTTTACCCTGTATTTGAGTAGATTCCTTGCTCAACCGTTGAGTACCATGTTTTGACTCAACTGATGTTGAGCAACACTGTTCTTCCAACTGTTGAAAACATTAATTTTCCTTCAAGTGACCCATTGAGTAATACTTTGGATGGCAGGTAATAAGCAAAATGTTTTTTTTTTTCATCATAAGCTATAGTTGCTCACCAGTTGAGTAAAATGGCTTGTTCACTCGAAACTTCCATATATTTTGACTTGATTCTGTAATAGAACTACTCTCTTGCATACCTTTCAGACATCAAAAGAACCCCATCCAGAGTTACTTACGTTGGTATTCTTGGTAATTTAAAAAAAATAACCAAATCACAAGGACAATATTTTCATTACTTTTTAACCTTTTCCTTCGAAGTCCCTGGTGGTTCAAAATCATGAGATGTAGATGCACCTGCCTTCGTGTATCGTGTCTCCGATATACATGCACTCACATAAAACCATAGGTTCAAATTTGTCCGGTTAATTTAAATACCATGCTGCCATAAATACAACCTATAAGTTTACTGGCAATAGCGAATCCCCATATACAGCGCTCACAGTAAGGGCATCAAGTCACTACGTGAAAGGTTGCCGAATTCATAGGCTTGATATCAGCGTACCGTAGACATATTCCGGTTACCCTGGAATCTCCCCAAGTTACACAATCAGACAAGTCCAATTGCATCACCACAATAGTAATTATTATTTATCTGATATAACTTTGTTGGTGTAAAATATCAGAATGGCCCGCTGGCCAGCATTGTCGCGACACCCCAGCTTGTTATCTGCCGTTGATATGTCCGCGGCAATTCTTGGGCTGCACGTGTCTGGGGTCTTCAACGTTTGCTTAAGATCATACTCAACACGGTGTATTTTCTGATCCGTTACTGCCGTCAAACTACTTTGTCTGAACTTCTTGAAATTATACTGTGAGATCGCCTGGATAGCTTTCTAAACTCACAGTTCCAGCATGCTGCTGTTGAGCTAATCTAAGTGTGGCTTTGCTACGTATAATTTCCAGGTCAATTTCATTTAGTCTAGTCTTGAAGTAGTTGATCATCTTTAGATTCCTTTCATATCGCTGGGATTGATTCCATTCAGGGAGGTATAGATATAGTGAGAGTTTTAGCAGTCTTTTTTGCAGGTGATTCTAAACGCATACTTACATTGATGTAGTTTCTCGTGGAGCTGCGTCGGAGGGTTTTTGTCGATTGCCGTAGATGATCAATATGGTTGGAATAAGTCCGTTGGATTATTGAATATAAAAATTATCTAGCTTTCAAGTCATCTGATGTCAAGTGTATCCCAATCAAGTTTTTCTTCCCGGATTTTGTAACGCTACTTTCCCGTTGGTATCATGGCAAACAAAACGTGCTGCTCTACGCTGAACTTTTTCTAATGTATCTTTATAGTATTTTTGTAGGATCCCATATTGCTGCAATATTCAACTTCGGACGTACCATTTCTTGTAGGCATAGCTTTGGTGTTTCGATCACAACAGCACATATTCCGTTTCAGAAGGCCTAAGATTTTTGTCCTGTGGTCTAATCTGGTTGATATGTTTAGCCCACGAAAGATCTTTTGATAACTCAACACCCAAGTATGGATACTGGTTTACTCTGTAGAATGGAAGTGACCAGTTGAACTGCTTGTAATCGTTTTTCTTGTGCGAAATTGTGCATGGTGAAACATATTGAGGAGTTAAAGCACATCTTGCCATTTCTTTACCCAGTCGCATAAACAGTCGATGTCTTGTTGTTGAAGTATGTCCACAGATCGGATCAGATGTACTTCGCGGTTAAAGAAATACAATCATCCGCGAAGAGACGAACTTTTGATTTTATGTTTTTTCCGGGAGGTCGTTAAGATAATGGAGAAACAAAAGTGGTCAAGACGTTCCTTGGGGGGACACTGAGGGCCTGGAGAATTGTCAGATTTTTCTCCATCAATGATGACAGGTTGATGGCGTCTGGTAAGAAACAATCCATCCAGTCCGGTTATGTTGTTTATTGCGCCCTAAGTTGTGAAGTTTTGCAAGTAATCTTGATGAGGAAGTTATCGAATCTTACAAAATACATTATTATAAGGTCGACTTGCGTATTGTCAAGAAATCCTAGCAGGTTCTTGTTAAAGCTGCAAGTTGAGTTTCGCATGTTGAACGTTGTCTTAGGATCCATGTTGAGTTGTCGGAAAGTAATCATATTGTCAAAATGTCCATAATGTTGACTATGAATTATATGTTCAATTATGTACATGAATGCAGGTCGTGAGAGTGGAGACAGTGCGATAATTAGCGGGATTGGAGCCGCGACGCCTTTTGAGATGGAGACACATTTGCATTTAGCAATATGGGGTAGGGATCGGTATCTAATGGATTTCTGCAAAACCTTTGGAGTATGGTGCAATGGTGACAGCACATTCTTTCAAAACTCTGGCCGGGATGTTGTCTGTCCCGAGCTCTTCAATTTAATGTCTTTGAAGCAGTTTCTGGTCCACCAGGTGGTTGTTATGTAGTGGTGGTTCATCCGGGTTAAATGCACTCGATTTTGGTTGATTGGTAAGGTCTCTGGTAAAAACTGAGCAGAACTGCTTATTTAAGACTTCAGCTTTTTGTTGCGCACCATTTACAGAACGTCCCCTGCGTCTTTAGGTGGCTGTGCCGAAAACTTCTTGTTGTTTATTCTGATGAAATTCCGAATGGTTTGGTATTATCGTGATTGAAGACTCCCCCCAATGACATTCTTCTTGACATAGTCTTTGTACTTTTTCCTAATCTTGCCGATCAGTTTGACGTCGTAGGTCTTAAAGCGCTGCCACAATCTATCGTTGGGGTCTTACCGGTGCTTTTTTGTAGAGCCGTTCTTTTTAATTCCGGATTATTTTCTTAGTGATATTTGTAATCCATGGTTGACCTAGGTCTGGGCGAAGTGAGTTTTGATGGATATATGATCATGGCAGCCTGTAGAGTATCTCTAACAAAATCCATAATGTATTGGTGTCCCCCCCAGAGATTTTGTAATTCTAGCCACTATGAGGCAAACCTAAATATTTATTGCTGTATTTATGTGAAACTGATGAAAACAATGTCCTGACTTGCATACACCCAAGATAACCTATCTTTTTCGAAGAGACCTAAATGAATTGGCTTGTATTTTAATTAAATCGATGAATTGGCCGACCTGAATGATCTAAAGGTGACCAAGAGATGCTTTATCTTAGCAATGAGGCCCCTAAATACTTAAGGAGGCATTTTATGTTAAATGATAAAAACGCCTAACGATTTGAATGTGGCAAAAGAGACATAGCCATTTCGAGGCGACTAAACATTTATTGATGTAATTTTATTATTAAATTTATTAAATCAACCCAAAAAATTGAAGCTAACATAGAGATTGGTTGTATCTCAGTCAATTGAGCGACATAATGCTTACTGATTATTTTTGGATTAAATGGATGTGTTGATTACCCCAAAACGAATTAAGTTGACCAAGATATATTCTATCTCATATACGGGTAAACTAAATACTTATTGATTCATTTTATTCCGAGATTTTGTTTACTTAATGAAAACACCTAAAAGATTTTTTACCAGGGGCATAGCCATTTGAGGGCGAAAAAACGCTTGTTGATGTATTCTGCGCACGAAGTTGAACGACAACAACCTAAAGGTTATCAACCGATGTTTTATCTTAGCCGATTATGCTTTGTGATGAAGTTCATGCATTACCTGAGCTAATATCAGATAACCTTAATACGTATTGATGTAATTTTAAAAATAAATTGATGGGAAAATGTAAATGGTTTGAAGGCAACCAAAATATTCTTTAGCTCGGATAGTTTTTCGAGTCTTCCCTAAATGCGTTAGTGATGTTCATTTTTAAAGTCATAAATGCACCTAAGCGATTTAAGGTGTCAAGATATGTTGAAACTCAGCAAATATGAGTAACTAATACTTAACTGCATTTCTATTAAATTGATGTAAACAACTTTTTGTTTACCAAGAGACTTAGCCAATTTAAGGCGACCTAAATAATATTATATGTACTTTATGAACCAAGTGATTTTGAAATTTGAACATTATATTTAATCACAACCTAAATGTTTACTGATGTATTTTAGTAATTAATTATGTAATTAACTTATTTTGTATGTACCTAAGACAGTAAATAATATATTTCATTAAGATTAAATGTTAGACTATCACTAATGTATGCGTGAATCAATTACCTCAAATTCATACAATGGAATAACCAAGAACGGGTGGTCTTAAACTTACCTAACTTTCTAAGTGAATTAAAATAAGGTGAAAGCTATGAAATATATAATTAAGATGGCATAATCATTAATGCATTCTTGGTGATAGATATGATGCGATGTGATAGAGAAGATATGATATGGCCTGTTATAGAATTATGTAGATATATATATGAATGGTATGATATGTTATGATATATAAGATAAAATGAGTTAATTTGTTGCATGTTGTAGGTTCAGAATGTCACACCAAAATGACAAAATCATGATATGAATTATAATATTAAATGACTTATGATATGAAGTATATGAAAATGACAGGAAACGTATAATATATAACTTGTTATAATGTGATATAATACTTATTGTATAAACATCACAATGGATAACAAGAATGTGCGGTC
>JAMKCH010067236.1:0-93198 GCA_023653785.1 Ophioderma brevispina | reverse complement strand
GAAGTCCATGGTCCAACTCGGGGTGGCAATTTACCTGACCAAGGACAATCTCCATCTCCTGTGTTTTGTCAATGTCACATATGAATTGTGGGTTGATACAGGAGTATTGTAAAATGGTCAACTTAATACAAAATACTCAAATCATATCAATATAACTGACATAAGATAATAACGATTTTCAACCATCGACAATTCAAATTGGGCTAATTACCCCACTTATAATACCGACTCGGTTTGAACACTTTATCCCATAAAAAATATTGAAAAAAGCAAAAACAATTTCAAATTCGAAAATATGTGAACAGCTACGAAGGGTATATTGTAATCATGCCAAATTCCCAAGAAATAAACAGTGGTTGCAGTTAACCTTGTTCATAGTAGAAGAGGATGTTTGATTCTAATCCAAATACATTGCAATGGCCTATAAGGTTCTGATACTCCAACAGATGTCAGGAATTTAGGGCAGGTAACAGAAGTTTAAGGAGCACAACAACTTCATTATAAATTTTTTTAAAGACCTAGTTGTTTTGTGGGCACGAATGGGATAAAAGTTCAAGTTTTATGTATGTAAAAAAATGGGG
The DNA here is from genome assembly GCA_023653785.1 of Ophioderma brevispina. NCBI lineage: Eukaryota > Metazoa > Echinodermata > Ophiuroidea > Amphilepidida > Ophiodermatidae > Ophioderma > Ophioderma brevispina. Next base: position 92,617 of record JAMKCH010067236.1, on the reverse strand, counting down.
AGTTTTGGGGGATCAATGCCTGGATCATGCATGGGATTATTGAGGTGAAAGGTACCAAAAACATGATGTATTGTGGAGATGGGAAATATGTTCTCTTAGGTAAGTGTGTGTTCTAAGGCACTACCCTATGATTGATTGGTGAAGTGAGGGAATTTGGGCTGTTTAAAGTTAACACAGTGCAAGGTTACAGCTTAAAGCATTATTATAGTGCGCTTTGAAAAATGTGTGAACTTGCATTTGTGCAATGGAGGGACTTGCATAACTAAGCACTATTCTTCGGCGAAATGGGAATGAGTGTAAAGTACACAGGTACAAAGGCACATGAAACTTTAGACACTGGGGAAGATATTGGTGGGAAAACAATAACAAATACCCTTCGGGCAATAACATACCTATCATATAACCTCGATAAGCATGAATTTATGAAAGTGGTTATCAGACTAGTCTGCAAAAGCAATGACTCTCTAGGCCAGCATTGATAATGAATGGTTTCAGCGTTCCACAGCATGCATCTACATTGTAGGGACAACAGAAATTCAGATAATCTGCCTACCAACACAATTCCTGCCAAAACACAAAAGGACGACAAATGCCCCAAAACGCAACATCTGCTCAGAAATTTCTCAACATCCACAACATAACTTTTCAAAGAAAATCATTAATTGCATACCTGCGAGTTTCAAAAGAATTGACAAGACATGAGAGAATAGTTTATGAGAGCACATTGGGTTTCCTACTCAATTGCTACGTGATGACAATAGCCTATATTATAGGCTAACAACATATATTGTTAAAAATGTTGAAGACTCAGAAAACTGCAGTTTTATCAGGCCAAATTACTCAATGCAGGGGCTAAAGATACATTCCGTACTATCATGATCTGTTTAAACCAAAGTCAAAAAATTTTACTAACTTTGTAATCATGATGTGTATGTGATAGTTGGAGACTTTTTGTGATTAAAAATCAAATTCAACAGGGACAAGATGGTATCTTAGTAAGAGTGAAATCGGATAACAGGCTCTGTGAATAATGTATTGCATAGTGGTGTGATTAGAAGGGGAATTTTTTTTTTTGATCCGTTTTAGAAAATTGCACCAGAATGCAGTGGAGTGATCATAATGGAATAGTAGTAACAAAACTTGCAAGATTGATTGTTTGCCAAAACTCTTTATTGAAAGACAAATATTATTGTTGGTCGCCGATTATTACAATATTGTAAATACATCTCTACACTGGGTATTTCCACAGGAAATGAAACCAGGCCATCGCTGACACCAAAGTCTGAAAAAGACAACTCTGACTGGAAATGATTGAAAAACTTACAGGCCAGTTTCTAATCTTGGTTTTGTTTGGCAAGATAATGAAAAAGCAGCAAATTATCCAGTTAATGAGCATGCAGGTAAATGGTCTTGATGAAAATTCCAATCTGCCTAAAAAAGTAAGAACTACCAAAACGGCATGTAGGAGTGAAGAATGATATCGAGTTAGCACTTGATGATATACTGTGTCTTTTCGTGATGCTTGACCTTTAAGCTGGCCTTTGAGACCCATTGACCATGACAGCCTGCTTACAACGTTGGGTATGGCTTGGTATCAAAGGCACAGCCTTACAATGGTTCCGTTCATACATAACGGTCCCACTTTAGAGGTCTGTTGGTGTTATATGTCAAAGATTTTTAATAATGCTGTCTTTTTAGTTATGCTTTACCTTTCAGCTGCCTTTGATACCATGACCATGACATCTGCTACAACGTTTTGGAGATGGCTTTGATCAAAGGCACAGCCTTCAATGTTTCGTTCATACATAAACCGGCGGCCACTTTAGAGTGTCTGTTGGTAGTTATATGTCAAAGATTTCTTCCTTGAATGTGGCTTGCCAAAAGGATCAATAATTGGTCCTAGAAGCTTTACAATATACTCTCAATATGATCTCTTCCATAATACGTTTGCATGGTCCTAAACTACCTATGTACGTGATGATGTACAAATACAGGGTGAGTAAAAAAAAGTACAACCAATTGATCGATTTTTCATGGGAAAACCCTCTGTGCTAGTCATATATTTTCTTTTTGTAGTACATTTTTGTTTGTTAGACTCTTCATATAAAATACGGCATAAATGATATTAACGCTTCAAAAGTTACGCTGCAGAAGTGAAAGTTACCAAATGTGAAAGGACGAACAAAATTACACGCTAGGAGTAACCCAAAAGTACGCTTGGGGTTTACGTTAAGCTTTGGTATTTGCAGCATATCCTCCTTAATTACACATTTGGAATAAATGTCAGGGAACACCATTGACGTAACCAGTCTGTGGGTGATAGGTGGGAGGGAAGGGTGATAAGCACTCAAAAAGGTTTTTTTGCCCCTCTGGCACCTAATAGAGATCGGGAAAATAAGAATTCATTGTTATTGACAGATTACAGTGACTCACCTTTGACAAATGTGCCTTAGTGATCTACTTTATGGAATCAATATTTGGACTTGAACTGAATTGGCAAACATTTTTTCAAACCCTTATTTGATTTCCACGTAGTAAAAATTTCAAATATTGGGCGCCAACCAAGAAAAGCATTAGAATTTTCCATTTTTTTCAAATATCCTGTTAATTTAATTAAATCTTAAATTTCTACATTATCATTCAACACATGGCCTGCGTAGCATTGAATACGGCGCCAAAGACTACAACCCACTTAATATGTGAAGCCCCCACGATTCAGTAATGAGAGTAAATGAGTGCTCAGTGTCAGTCAGGGTGCAATTTGTTGGGTAAAAAAGGATGCTTCACATAAAAATAGATGTAGTCTTGAATGGCTTGTCGATTTTAAAAATTTAAAAATATTGTGAAAGCTGATTAACAACACTATTAAAAATGAATTAATTTGGTAATTCCATTATTAATGTTTCTTCATAAAAAATCCCTCATTGGGTTGTTCGTTTTTTCTGAATCTCACCCTGTATATGTGTCATTTAATCCAAGGTTCAGGGGATGCTGATTGTGCCATCTTTAGGTTAACATCTTGTGTGAAGGATCGGCGGTATTTGATGATGAACAACATGCTGAAACTACATGACTCTAAAACTGAGTTTTTTTATAGACTCGCACCCCCACAGAATATGGATAGATTGTCCAAATTCAAATTATGTGTTGGCTCAGTTGAAATCATTACCTCATTCAACCTTAAGAACCTAGGCATACCTTTGATTACACAATGGACTATGTCTGACCATGTAACATCTTTGTGCAAATCAGTTAATTTTTCGCTGTGGAACTTGATAAAAGAAGATTATTGACCGCGGAGGGGCTGCTGCTAATGCTTGTAACAGGCACTTGTCCTTTCTAAATTAGGCTATGGGAATGCACTCCTCTCCCAGCTTAAAATGTAAAAAAAACAAGGATGTTGCTCGGCTACAACGACTCCAAAATCGGCTGCCCGCCTAGTTTTAAGGTGCCGCGCCGTCTTTGTCTTCAAGCTGTGAACATTCTTTGCACTGTTTGCCCATTGATAAACGTATACAGTTTAAAATTCTTCTGTATATATACAAATCCAAAATGATCCGTCACCAACCATACTTAAAAGGAGTGTTTTCCAGCTATGGCACCACAACGTCAAGGCCTGCGCTCGTCTTTGGATGCCACTCGGCTTGGTGTCCTCGGTGTAATAAAGAATTGGGGACAGATCTTTGGGAATACTGTGTTGGGCCATCTCTTGGGAACAGATATCTGCCATTATTAGATCATCACATCAGTTGCCAGTCTTCAAACAAAACTGAACTCAATTTTTTAGTTGCTTCTGAGTTTGTGTGGATGTTTTTATGTATGGTAATGCGCAATGTCATTGGTTGGAAATGCGCAAATAAGCACAGTTTCTTTATAAGCCAGTTGCAAGCGGAGCACCAGATACCTCAGGGTCTTGAGGGGGGTAAGGCTCGATGTTGTCGAAGTTGACAATGCAGCCCAACCTCTGCACCACCTGGATGGTACGACTTACCATCTCGGCCGTCACTGCGGCGACGGACCGTAGATCAGCAAGTCGTCCAGGTACATGCAAAGGTTGACCCCCCTGACGCCTGAGGAAGGCGCCCACTTCCCGGGTCACTACTGTGAAGACCCGGGGAGAGGTGGAAAGTCCGAAGGGGGGACACGTCCACTCGTACGTCCGGCCCTGGATTTGGAATCCAGCGACGGTCTGTTTTGGCGACTGTGACGTGTAGGTAGGCGTCTTCCAGATCCAAAGCAGGACGCCCAGCTCACCTTCAACGGACAGCGCAGGATCGAAGCGAGGGTTCCATTTCCTGAACTTCTTAGGCCTGATGAACTGATTCAGTGGTTTCAAGTTCAGGATGGGATGGGACGCCAATCCCAATCCCCGGTCTTCTTGGGGGCCAAGAAGAACGCGACCAAAACCCCTCGGTTAAGGGGGGGTCGACTGGGGAGATGGCCCCTTCGCCAAGCGCCGGGACCTCGTCCAGAAGAACTTGGTTATTCGGTTCCCCCGGAAGGGGGGTAGGCCTCGGATGGGAAGTCGCGGGGGTTCGCGGTGAATCTATTCGATACCCCCGCTCCACTACACTCAGCACCCAAGGTGAGGGAGAAATGGCTGGCAATTCCCGCACGTAAGAACTTAAGCGGCCGCCCACCGTAGGTGGAAGGCTCCTCTCCCGATGGAGAGGTCCCGCGGCCGACGTGCCCTCAGGACGAAGACGTCTTCCCCTTCCCGGCGCCTCTTGCTTTTGGGAGGGGGGACGAGCCTTCGGCCTGGCCCGCTTTCTGAGAAGAAGTGGCCGGAGCTGCGGTCTTCTTGGGTTGCTGAGGCCGTGGGTCCTGTCGGCTTCGGCCTGCTTGGCGGAACGGCTAGAAGAAGAGGAGCGGGAACGCTTCTTCTTCTACTTAGCCGAAGATCTCCCGGAGGAGATCTTCGCCTGAGCCTACTTGAGCGCCTGCGCCGATCCACACGCTCCGCAGACGCAAGCAATGAGTCACGAACGAACTCCAAAGCGGACGGTCCCGCGACTCGGGCTTGGTCTGGAGCGCTCCGATGCAAGATCAGAGCTCAGGGTGCAGACGAGTGAAGCAGGCGTTCTCGCGTCTCAGGAAGCTGAGGCGACGCGCCAAAGGACATTGAGCCTCTGTTTCAGAGTCCACTAGCGAGGCATAGGACGGTCAATGGAAAGAAGAGGAGGAAGAGCGAGGGCCCAGTCATCTTCCCCACTTCCCCCCCACCTAAGAAAAACTCCACCCTCGACCAACGAGGATTGATGTCGGGGCGGGACCATAGAGAGCGAATAGCTGATACCAGAGGTAACGCAGTTAGGTGCCTCAACTGGTCATCCCAGAAGGGGAGAAGCCAGTCGGGCGCCCTTGCCCGTTGGTAACTTGGTCGCCTAGTCAAGTCTATGGTAGGAGTAGAGTAGGGGTAGGGGGTAGCAGGGGAGGCCATGCAAGGCTGCCCCGCAGGAACGCAGAGGCAGGTGGCACCCACAGGTACCTTCGCCATAGGCGGACCCAGCCGGGAAGCAGGGCGGAGGGACCGAGCACCTAGCTTACCGAAGAGGCGTAAAACGCCATTTGAGAGGCCTGAGCCGACTAGTCAGCTGGGGATCTGCGGAGGCCAACCCGCGGAGCCCCACTCGCTACACCAAGCCTCGAAGGGCCCGGAACAGCACGCGGCGTCAACTGAGGAGGCACTGTATGACTAGCAAGACTAGTCATGCGGGGTGTAGTGAGCGTAGCCACACCTGCGCGTCCCGCCAAGGGCTACCGAAGCCAACGCCCCAGGGTTTGCCGAAACATAACCCGAAGTAATGGCCACCGTGGTCGCGGTCGAACGACACCGGGACACGCCAACCACGGTAGGTGTGACGACAAGGTGATGGATCAGCCCGGGCGGCCAGGCCTAACCCAATAACCACTCACCGCCACCGGAATGCCCGCAGCCGCCATCACCCTGGGGGATTGGCAGGAGCAGACCAGCCAGCCTGCACCGGAGCAGCCCATAGGGCTGAACCAGGCGAGCCAGCGGCCCGATGATGCGCTGAGGCAGGAAGGCCCGAAGCCACCCCATCAGCGCGTCGCGAAGTAGTAAGTGGCCGAAGCTACCCCACCTTCGGGAGCACCTAGAGCAGCAGGGTTGCCTTGGATGAACCCGGACCGGAGCCCGACTACCACCCCCCCTCCCCGTTGTAGCAACACGAGCGGCGTACCCACGTTCGATGGTTGCCCATTGAACATCCGACAGTCCAATACAAGAACGAGCGCACCGGTCGGTGCGGGAAAATTGCCTGTGCACGACCAAAGGGGATGGGGAGTTCACTCATGAATGGAAGCGGGCAGCGAACAAAAAAGCAATATGTGCTCCATGAATGACGGGGGGTGGGTGAGCGTGAGTGTAGATGAATAGCGTGCCGCAATTATAAAAACCGTACAGAAAAATAACAAGCGTGCCGTTGGATGTCGGGGAGGTCTCCCAGTACGCAAACGTAGGACACAAAAACCAAATCGGTAACTGAGGCACCACGGTTTTAAAGAAATTTTTCAAAACACAGTTTTAACATATTTATTAAATATACCACAAGCATTATAATAAAATAATACACACACCCGACCATAAAGATTGTTAGCAAGCACGCCCGCTAACAAATCAACAAAAAACAAAACTCACACATAGTCAAAAGGCATCCCAAAGCAGCAACACGTGCGTCAATGGCTGCCTTGTTTACCTTTATGTTCCCACTACACAGAGCACATGACCGCAATGGCGGACAAAAAAAAGGATACAAAACAAGAGCTCTCCGACGGCGTAAAAGTCTCCGATTATTCCGTTCGAATGGACGCTATAAAATCCAGTAATAATCCCAGAATAGATATTTATAGTAATAGGATTATTCCGTATGAGATGACGACTAGTCCAGTATCAAAATTCTCAGTTAATTTTGGCTGCTATAGTGACAGAGCTGCGGTAGCACGTCCGTTCCGACAGGGCGGCCCAAAACAGGAATAGGAAGAGCTATGGTCGACAGGGTGTGACCTGGGGTCACTGGTCGAGACCATTCATCTTTTAGGGGTGTTGTAAAAAAAAAAAAAAAAACAAATTTAAGGTATTTTGGGGCATTCCAACGTTTCTAGAGGGGAAAGGCATGTTTCAGTCACACATTGGTGTAAGGAAATTCAGTTCAGTGTAATGATTTGTGCTAGAGGACATTTTGTAATAACTCTTTGAAATCTATCTTTCAGATTTGAGTTGTTATAATTGCACCTCCAAATTTGAACTTGTTAAATTGACTGATAATAATTGATTGAAACCAAAACTACTTAGTTTGAATTAAAATTTAAAAAAGAATCCTAAAACATTATGAGCTCTCTAATCCCAACAGAAGAGGAGAGAGGCACAACTGCGCCCATCATTAAATGTTTTAAATTAGAAAACATGAATTACCATAGAAAAAAAGTGGCTAATACCTATTTTTATTATAAGGGTCATTTGAGGTAATACATAAAGATGAGCAAACGTAAAAGGAGACAAATCTATTTGTTGTTTGCTAAGAGCAGAACCAAAGTTTTGATTGGCCTGCACATCACTCTATCAAGGTCCTCAATGAAAAATAGTAATGTTGCACCACTGGGGACGAAGCGTTTAGCGAGGATCGGCATTGTCATTAAAATTGTATTTGGGATATACGACCAAATTTTACTAAAACATTCAAGTGGTACTATGCTTTAATGAATTTATGGCATTATGACAGCTATGATTTTGACTTGCTGTTGGAAAATGCAAGCTATAGGTAAATGCACTAATCTGGACACTTTTCACTGCCATGAACAATAAGCAATACCCAAATTAACAAAATCAGATATTTACGAATGTTGTACTAAATTCTTCATTTAGTGTACAAAATCATTCATAGCAACTGCATTAGGGCATGGTAAGCAAACTTATCCCAGAGGGTGTTTTATCAATTCCCATAATGCATTGCAATGGGCCTTATACTGCATTGTACTAAACAAATGTCAGTACTTAGGGATTTAAAAAGTGTTCCAAAAGTTAAAGAACCACAATACATTTCATAATCATGCCCAAGCAATTCCCTAAGTACTAACGGTTGTGGGCTAAAATGAGCGTTTAAAAAGTCAGGTTTTTATGTGTTAAGAAAGGATTTTTGTGGGATCACTGACCCATTGAGGTGAAATTTCCCCAAAACTGATGCATTGTGGGACTGAATCAATACACCCCTCTGGCCAACACCTATGTGCAAATCCATTCAAGACACAGGTGTGTGCTTCCATTTACACAACATTGAAGCCAAATGTCAGCTAGAGAGACACTGGCACATTTGAAAATAGTATGCCCTAAGATTTCCCAAGTGATATTATTGCATGGTTGGCTGAAATCAATTAAGCTGGCTAGAGATATTTGACAACTATTGGTTTGGACTTCATAGAAGACCTTACCTAAATCTTGTTCAAATATAAAACAATAAATCTTTCAAAATGTGGAAGCACCCTCCTTGGTCGTATAACAATACATAATCTAAATACCAAAAACCTTTGCTTGAGAGATGAGGAATTCAGCCTGTATTTATCAGGGTCAACAGCAGAGCAGTGCGGGTGGTGAGCGCGGACTCAAATGATCTTCTGCAGTACTAAATGACAGTTGCTCCAGTAAGAGAGGTGATGCTTGTTGGTCTCTGTAAAATTGTAACATTGTAATATTGTTTTATTGCAATATGTGTGTGAACAAAATGGAGAGTGATTTTTGTACTAAGTGAACAGGAGGAAACAAAAGGCCACTTTTGCCTTTTGTGGTATTTTTTGATGTCTACACACTTGTAGAAAGTTCAAATCTAATGAGGAACTAGGGTACGGCAAGAAACCTTAACCAAGGCAATGAGAGAGGGCTTACGGTGCTTATGTGAGGGGAATACTTAAAGTTTATTTACCATAAAACAAAGAATTAAATTCATTAAAAAGACAATACAATGGTGGGGAGACCAAACAATGAGCAGAGCTCAAGCATAGTTTCTAAACCTAGGCTCTCAAAACTAAGTCCCTCCAGACATGCAGTGAGTGTAAAATTGGTAAATCTTCTTATGGAGTCATTCAAAGCAAATAACAGACCGTTTTTTTTAAGAGTGCCCCCCAAATTTTCAAAATTTGAATTTTTCCGAGTTGTGTTGGAAATTGTCTAGTAAACTTAATACCTGTGAATGGTAATGCTAAGAAGTGCATATTTTTCTTTAAAGGGATTAGCATCGATAATGCGAGAGGTCGAAAAATGTGAAATGCATTTTTTAACTTATAATCAGAGATAAGTGGTGTACATCCATTAAACTGCTTTAATGTAGAACAAACCACCAATATGAAAAAAATGATATTTTTTTTGAGGAAATTTGTCATAACCCATCTCCGGAAATAGACACGGCAGCGACGGCGTCTCAAAGTCTGCACTAACAGCTGATTGTGGTTTACAACCAGTACACAATTAACACAGAAATCAATAATTCTTGTGTTTGAGGTCACAACTGTATTGATCATGGTGCACATATCACACTGAAAATCTGTGCGTTCACCGTAAAGCCTTTTTTGGATCTCCAAAGTCAGAATGTAGATACGCACGTATAGAAATTCCAGAATAAGATAAAAAGGACCGCCAGTGTTCCTTAATACCCCGGATCTCAACCAACCACCTTGCATTTTATGTTCGCATATCTATTGGAGGAGCTAGACCCAGGTCAAACAGCAATCGTTTACCCCTCACTCCAGAAAAGGTTGGGCCACATTTGGTGGTTATATGACCCTCTATAAATCAACGCTGGGTAGGTAGTACTCTCCAATTGTGGTGTTCACTTTTTCAATAGGGGCACATTTAAGTTTACACAGGGGTCAACTTTTAAATGCTCCAATCAGGTTGAAATGTAATGCCCTTTGGTCCGTCTTATCATAATGATTCCAAAATTATAGTTTGTACCATCTATGACCAAGTTTTTGGAGTTATAGGGTAAATATTACTAAACGGTAAAAAGGTCAATTTCTATTTGTCACAGGGGTCAAAATCGGAAGTTCCTCCAATGTTTGTTGAAAATGATAGAGTTGTTCATCTAGCTTTATGAGATAAAATAAGATATTTTGTACCATCGCAATGCATAGTTACCATGTTATTGGGCAAAATCGGTCATAGTCAACATACCCAATTGTGTTGACCTCTTTGACCCTTTCTCCGTAAGTAAGCAGTACATAATACAACTAACTTTTAGGATTCCTCTTACCTCAAGGAATAACTTGCAAGTATTTAAATATAATCAGATTAACTTTTAATGTTTAACCGTCGGTACAAATTGAGATTGACCTTTTTTCCATTTTACCCTATAACTCAAAACCATGGTCGTAGGTGTACAAACTATAACATTTTTGGAAGCTTATGATTAGATGGACAATATGCTACATTTCAACATGAGTGGGGCATTTAAATTTGAATCCCCTGTGTAAACTTAATTGGCCGATTGAAAAAGTGATACCACAATTTTGAGAGTAATACCTACCTACATGATGTAGAGGTCCATACTAACTCCAAAGGTTGGTCAAATCCTTTCTGTAGTGGGAGGTAAACAAACTCCTTAAATAAGGCCCCTATGTATTCTGCTCCTCCTCTAATCCATCCAGTAACAAAAATACAAAAATCTAGAATTTGATGATTTATTCGATGTTTCGGATTAGCAATCGCTGCTAATCCCTTTAAAAAGGTCCCAGGAAATTAGATGATAAACCCTACTCCAAATCTTTGTGTTACATTCCATTGCAATAAACAGTGCCAGAAAAAGATACACTACCGTGACAATCATTTGTGAAACTATTGGATTATCAGTCAATGTCATGAATAGATTCACACCAGTCACATGGAAATTTCCAGTACCTCCTGAAAAATCATGTTTAGCAACAATGATGTCATCACCAATCCACATACTGAATGCTTTCTGGTCCCTCCTTGTAGCCTTGACACCAACACGTCAATTCTATTTGTCATTTCCTGGGACCTTTTAAGAAGCGATTTGTGTAATTAGAATCAATATTCCCATTGTAATTTCACGACGAAGCTGGAAACGCCTAATTTCTGCCCATCTATTGTGAAACTAGTGCCAACCTCACATAAGTGACCTTTTAACTTGACTTGCCTGACCCAACGAACAATGGATGTGTGTAACACGTATAGTCATAAGGCGCTCTTTCCCGGTATTCATATTGAAAGCCGTTTTTTAGCAGCCGTTTATTATCTGGATCTCTGAATATAATAATCCTAATTACAAATCCTTCTTTTGCGATACATAGCCTGTTTCGAGAATTTACCTTCACAGGTCGTTTACTAGCCAGTTACCCCGTGTACTGTTGCAAGAATATCTGTGGCCCCCCCCCCTTCCAAGCAGAACGCTATGAACAATGAGCTCCTTAATATGCTTAGTACCATTACACTTTGTCATATGTAATACTTGTGTCCACCCCTACCCAACATACCAAGTTCCTAATTTGGGCTTGCCTTGTTTAAGTCTTCATTTTTGTCAAAATGTTAACGAGAGACAACTTCTAAAACAACTACATCATACTACCTAACACAACTGGTGCTTCCCACCTTCTGCATGACGGCCCACGCAAATTGTTTTTAATATATTCAAAAAAAATGAACATTGGGTATTTGGATGGTACAGTTTTCCTGAGAAATTTTAAACCATACATCTTTTCCAATTAATGCTAATGCATCTTGTGTACACAGTCTTTGTGACCCCATGCAATTGTCCTTATGGTTATAGCAATTTTAAGCATGGTGACACATTTTACAACTGCTATAAGTAGGGACATGCAAGAGCTATTTCCTCTGCAAAAATCAGAAAAATCCATTGCGAGAAACTTGCCATATAGGCCAACAAAGGTCAGGATTTGTATGTTATAGCACCCTCTATATGCCCATTTCTCATAGAAGGACATGTAAAACTAGATTTTATGAAAAATCACATTTGCCTACAATGATATTTCATCAAATTTGAGCAGGATGTGGTTAGTGAAATAAATGATCCAAATTAGTTGTCAAAAGTGTGTCACCATTGATATTCTTTGTTTATTCTAGTTTTCTAATAATAATTGAGACTTTCAAATAGCTGTGTGTATGTTGTACTTCACCTGTTTTTCCTTGCTTAAGTCATTGCTAACACCTACTTTCTTTCCTCCATATTGTGTTTCCTACCTGTGGCTTAGTTATGTCTACTGTTGTGTCACTATTAGTTTTCTTGTGTCTTGTCCTGCGCAGGATCTTCCTACTGGAGCGCTTCTGAACACCCGTAGCTTCTTCAGCCTAAAAAAAAAATCATTCAACAATCACTAAGATAGCAATTTGGAATTTCTAGCACTTAAAGACACTATCAGTGATTTATCCGAGAGAGTCAAAATATTAGAAATTTGCATGAATATTAGCTTAAAAGTAAAGGATAAGCCTTTAGAATTCTCATAAGTTACTTTTTCCAAGTGTTGAATTGACAGAAAGGGAAGAAAACGCCAGTGTTCAAAGATACAAATCTCCATTCAATTACGTGTTGTAATAAGTGTCCGTATGGACAGTAATAAATAAAATTTTTGATTTTGTCCTATCAAGTTGCTTTTGGTCCTATCATTTGCAAAAAATCTGATTTTTTATGATTTTTTCTGTTTCCTGATTTAGCAAATCACTGATAGTGCTTTTAAAACAATATTATATAATTGCTGTTATCCAGATTTAGTGTGATCCTTACTCATAGCTTCAACACACCATGGGTTTAAATCACCTCTATTTTGCAAGCTATGGATAGGTAGTTTTTTATCTGTTTGGAGGGGGTTAAAGCACTCACACCAACCCCTTCTTAATACTTGTTTGTATTTTGAAAATATTTCACACGTGTCTGTGCAAATCACAACAAAGTGATAGTGAAGCAATGAATCTTTGCTATTAGTCCAGCAATAGGCTAACTTTGACCTTGCACAAGCATCTGCACAATATGTTTTCATGGTGTCTAGGCAAAATTCACCTGCTGACTCCAAATCTTGATGATGACAGTTTGTCATCCGTGAGCACTTTCAGATATGGAAGGGGGAAACTTAACATGGGGAAAATTTTGTTAATGTTTTATATGGGGTCAAAGATGTATAAGCATCTGACCTTATGGAATAAAAAGGTATAATTTTCTAATATCTACATTATTTTGTGTTTCTTTCAAGTTAATAATGGAGTAAAAATTGTATAATGGTCCGATTTGTTTCAAATATTTTTCAAATTGTTTATATGGGAATGTTAGAGGATAAAACATAACATTTGCTTCATGATAATCAGCTCAAAGTGTGATACTAAGAGACAAGAGTACTTAACACGTTTCCCGGACTTTGGGTCACTTCTGACCCAGATTCACTTCAGTGGTTCCATTGTTTTAGGCTAGTCAACCTTGACAATTTTTCAAAACTAGCGAGACAGAGCAATTTTGACCGCAGACGGCCCTAGATTTTCTAGCCAGAGTGTCTCGCCGCGAGGCTGTTTATCAATGAAACTGCAACCCGATATCAGCTCATGTGCCCACACATGTTTGCCGACGGGAGGTCAGTAATTGCCAATCTTTATCGCTAAAGTCCCTGGTGTGTGAGACCTGTGAATGTGCCTAGCAAGGGTTAAGAGTCTGTGGGTCTTATCCACCCCCTAATTATACATCCAAATGCCAAACAAATGCACAAAATGTACATATTACACTACCAACATCATGAAAAATTTGAGACCATAAGTTTTACCCCAGGATTAACTTGAACCATTTAAAGCCTGTGCTAAAAGTAAATGCCTTAGATATAGCAAACCATACCTTTTTTGTACTCGGTAGGACTAGATGGAGATGTATGTAATCCAGAAGTACTATTGAAACATTTTGGAATTGTCTCCCTATACAATACTATCCCTTCCTATCTCAAAATGCTCAAAGATGACAAACTGGTATCATCCTGATTTGGATTCAGCATACTTCTGTGGCCCAGTGTGCCGACTGTAAAACTTGCTTTAAGCTTGAATTTCTAGTTTACTTCAGGACTATATAATAGTGATGAGAGCAAAATGTTATAATAAAGTCTTGTTAGCTTTTGTCACTTAATCAAAATTTCATTTTTTTCATGACATGATTATGAAGGTAAGAGATGAGGTTAGTGCCAAGCACCATATTCATTGTATCAGGGTGTGCAAGTCCATCATTTGTATGGCTCTTATTTCTCTCTCGCAGTTTACTAATGTTTTTAAGGTAAAAAATGCAGTCACATTCCTGAACAGCAGCTGGGCATGGGCACTCTCACTGCATTACCGCATCTGCATATGCCCGGTTTTCTAAACCCCGTAACTGCTATGCTAAAGGTGTAAGCAAGAATATGTCATTTGTTATGATGCACAACGTTCATTTTTGTTGACATTCAGATTTTAGCATAGTTGTTTATCAGACTAATGTACTACTACTTCCCTAGAGTGGTTAATTCTGAATGATAAATAGCCAAGGGGGTGAAACGCATTCAAAACCAGTCGTCCGTGCTGGGCGCTGACATTTTGAATATTGCACGGAATAATTATCAGTTTGGGTGCTTGTATACACACATAATGTCAATTCGATACAAACAATCCGCCAAAATATCAGTTGCTGGGTGCTATTGGGTGGTTAAATTTTGTCCTACCCATGGCCACACAACGAATGAAATGACACATCAGTCGTCTTGATTTAAATAAACCGCCTCAATGAATACATCTTTTCACCTAAGCGCGCATTGCATTATGAGAAAAAAGAGTATCTGAGCACAATGATCCAGGTACACTATTATTACACCTGGCCACCTCTAACACATACATTAATTTGTATCACTACCGATTAGTGTATATGCAAAGCGGCACCCACAGTATGTGGAAGAAGCGGAGGCAGCCATTGCTTTCTATTGTTGGTACTCTATGTTTTCTTTGTGGTCGGCAAAACATGCGAGACGGTGAATTTCTAAAGATTACGTAACGTTTTGCCTCTCTATCTATATAGAACCTCTTTGTAAATGGCTCTTAAAAAGTTGAGGGAAAAAATATAATTCAATTAAGAGATTTCCAATCTTAACTGGCCTAAACACACACAAGTAAGTCAATTTTTGTCAATTTTATGACTTTTTTACTTTAAGAGAAATTAGGCACTTTCTTTAGACTATCTTTTGAATTTGCAAATTGTTTTGGTATATTACCTTGTGCGTTTTGATGGGATGTCTGAAATGTTGTTAGTGATGACAGACTTGTGATAAAGGAAAGTAATCCTAAGTTTTTGTCTATTCTCTCTTTTCTTGTGACTTTGAATACAAGTCCTTAATATCTACATTCAAAGTACCTTTGCAAGTAGATGCTTTATCTACAATTGAAAGGTTATGAAAATATTTGCTATACAGGAGAATAGATTTGACCTTTTACAGCATAACAAACTATCTTTGTGGTATTATTGCAAAAGATGAAAATGGCTCTTTCCATGAACTGTTTACAGAGTATTCAATTTTGTTGTAGTTAAACATTTTGATTACAAAAAATACACAAGTCCATAACACTAGTTAACATTATTTGAATACTTACAAATGCTTTCCAGCAAATATCTTTACACAGGTAATTAACATGAACTGTACGATTACATTGTATGTTTCAAAGCCACTATCACTACTACAGTAATTTTCTTCAAAATGTAAACAAAACACCTCCCTCAATTTTGGTTGAAGTTGAGCTTTTGCTTTGTTGTATTGGAAATTGTTGTAGTAAAGGCCCTGTAAATGACTAAGCTGAAAACATCAATTTTGGTGAAAAAAGTGAGAATTTTTAATCTATGCACAGTCGGTAAGAGTATGCTGGGTTCAATAAAGATTTTAATTGGGATTGAAAATTAGCATAAATTTTGTACTAGGGTTAGTGTTTTTGAGACTGTAGGTTAGGGCTTGTAGAGTTAGGGCTCCAGTTAGCATTATGGTGTATAGGATTAGGTTTACCGCTATGCACCATTACCAAATGTGCATAGTCATACCCTGCTTACAAAATGTTGCTCTTGAATTGGCAAGTCTGTTTTCATGCAGAATGAAAATTATTGTTATTTGATTGCTCTACTCCCAATCAAAGAGCAAAACTCAATCTTTCTTTGAAAATAATGTGATAGTGGCTTTGATAGCATCACAACTGGATAATATTGATTAGTTTTAATTATATACCTCATATATAGATCCCGGTCATCTGATTGGTTAAAAGTGGAGGCATAAATTCAACTAGCTTCAAGAATTGAACCAAAAATGAACTATGCCCTGGAAGAGCGGGCATAGTTCACGAACTATGCCCGGGACACCTCTTCCCAGCGTAAAGGACTGTCGTACGAACTATTCATCCGTATTATGAGTGTACATATTGAAGCTGGTGTAAGAGATGAATATAAGCAGCCCCTGATCGTATTTTGTTTACTCATACTGTGAAATGGCTGAATCGCAGTATCAGACCATCAGTATCATGCTTTGAGCTTGTAGATGAAGATCTGAAAGGAATCAGAGATGCAGCTCAAAGGGCTAATACCAAACGGCAGGTAAAGTACACTGTGAAGATATTCGAGGATTATAATTTTGACATCGATGACACGGCCATCTGCAGGCCATGTAAAACTGCCGAATTCGGAGCTGCGATCATTGAGTCAATGAAATGCAAGGAAAATTGTACGCATCTTGCCGACAAAAAAATGGCAAGAAGTCGATTACGGCGATCAGTTTTGGACTCCAACATCACTTCCTCAACACAAGAAAGGTTGATTGTTAATTCTTCACAAGTTTTGCACCCTAAGTTACACAAAATTGTTAAACCATGCATGCATGCCATGGCCTACACATGGCGATCCTGTCGAGGGACCCCCAGCGACAGGATCGCCACAGGCGATCCTGTAGTTGGGGTCCCTCAACAAATATAGGGTTAAATACTTGAACATCAAGTTTAATCTTTAGCATCAACTTCAAATAGCTCCCCTTAGTGTGTTTTGGATCCAAATCATCTATCTGCAAAGCTTAATTTGTTCAGAAAAAACAATTTTACCTGCTTTTTGGTGCACTTTCAACGAAAATTGGCATGATATAGGCCTGTGTTAGCATCCTGGCTTAGAATGTTCTTTTAACCAATCAGATGACAAGAATCTATATATTCGGTATATAAAACAAATATTGACTGCTTTTTATTCGGAGCATGGTTGAAACTATAGGCCCTCGGAGATCACCTTGGGCCTATAGTTTCAACCATGCCCCTCATAGCAGTCAATATTTGTATATTATCACCCTCACAAAGACATCTTAACTAATATTAGTTAACCACTTCCTTATGTATTCATGATTTAGTCTTGACTTGTCATTTGTGGTCCATTACAAATCAACACAATGCATCCATGTGTCCGTGTATGCATCAGATGCAGAATTGTTGATTAGTGATGAATCCCTCTGTAACATGTTTGAATCTTTCCTCATAATATATTTTAGCAAAATCTAAAGCAAAACAATTGTTTTGGGATGTTGCTTGCTTTGCAGTTTGCACCTGACGAACAGTGCGTTGACTTAAGTGTAACACGGACAAACGTACTTTCGTGAACACTGTGCTGGGTGTAACATGCCAATTTTCATATCAACTGTGGGTTGATAACAAATCAACAACGGTACGCTTCTGGGCAAGGCAATAAGGCGAGTCGTTGAAATTAAAAGAAATCAATCTCTTTTAATGTAAGAAGAGAAAGAACACTTTTACCCACTCAAATGCATCACAATAGATATTAAACCAAAAACAAAACAAACAAAAACAGAACTCTAGTGCATACAATTGAAGGTGTTGAAATCAATTTTAGCACACACACACACCAACAAACACGTTGTGGTTCATACAAGTGAGAAGTTAAGACTCCCGTTTGCAATCAGATGGATAGAACTTTTTGTAAAAAGTTGTATGAAAGACTATCAGAGTTGTAAGTTAAAGAGCTGAAAACAGCAGAGAGTTGTTTAGTCATAAATTGCACTGAAACCTACAGGGTAATGCTACACAAATGTTAAATGGAAAAGTTTCCAAATGCAAGCTGCCAGAATCTCTTGGCTGTTCATTGTTAACAATTTAACAGCAGTTTATATCACATGCTGGACAAGTCAGAATTACAAAGCAATGGTTCTTATCAGTATCTAAAGTATGCATGAAGACTGACTTTCAGCTGGGTATGCTTCCATCATCCACTGGAAATGATCATTTGAATTGATCAAGAGATTCTGATGGTAATGATGACATCATGAATGTTATTTTAAGCAAACACACACACCCATTCACATTTCTAGTGTAATTAAAATGTGAAAGTAGGAGTGCCAAACACTTGGTGCAAAAATCAATGACCAATTGTTCACAACTGTGCAGTGTGTATGAGACAGCAGATTCAAAATAAAGTGAGATTAATTTTACCCTATCCTTTTTCTTTACACTTAGGTCCTCGCTGGAACCAGGGTTTGAACTACCACTTCCCTATAATAAGTAAGATCAACACCACATAGAAAGAATTAAACACAGAAGCAGTCAAGGAAGTGCTATAGGGTGGCTCAATTTCTAAATGCTTTGGCTTAGTATTTCTATCTTCATAGTCAGCCAGAACTTAATTAATATGAATGGCAGGTACAGAATTGTGATATTTGATATCACTGAAGATTTCTGTAAGCTACATAGAATGCTTTTTTTTTTAGAAATTAACTGTAAGAGTTTGGGAAATTGAGCAATACTATATGCCTGACATGCTGCAAACTAGCAGCAATCTTAGTTAATTAAACTGCAGCATCCAAATTGGCTTACTAAAATGCTGCTGCTTCTTCTTTAGAGAGATTTTAATGTTAACTTGCAGAGTAATTTTGTGAAGTGGCCTCCCTATTTTAAGTAGGACCATTGTGCATAAGATGGTGCTAAATACTGTACTTTACCAATGAGACAATGCTCTTTTACTGTTGGAAAGAGCATCCATGTGTGGTAAATATGCTACAACACAACCCTTAGGTTACAAGTGTAGAGAACACAATGAAATGTTATCAATACTTGATTACATTTACGGAAATGGCTACTCCTTCCAAATCACTCATGCTGTGAGAATCATCCATCACCTGCAAAGAGTTGACTAGGAACTGGCTTACAATTGTGTTGGCCACTTCTCAATAGTCAATATTTCTAGAGTACGCACAAAGCACAGACAAGTAGGGTTGAAAGGGTCTAACATTTAGTATCAAATTGGTGCAATGGTTTTGGGAACTGGAAGTGATTATGAAGCCAGTAGGGTATGTGGCTTATAACATGCATATTATTAGATTACACTGGGAGTATTGAACCACACACTTTGAAGGAATATAATACAAATGAGCCCAAACAAAAACATGCTACACACAGTTTTAAGTATACAAAATACATAGGTGACATACTGTCAAGTAAATGCAGCAAAGGATTGTGCTCATAACAGTTGCCTCGAGCGGTAACATTGCTATAAACAGATTTTGTTCAAGAGATGATATAAAGAGCTGAGACCAATAGGTATATTGGTCTCAGATAAAGATGGCATTCTTCATATTCAATTGGATATTCCATAAGACAATTTTAACATTTCACATGTGCAACCAGCCAATAATGAATTGCATTAACTTTTGATCCATGATACTATTTGTAAAGCCACTGACCTATCAGTGTTTGGCTATCCTGAAAGAGAAGCAATTGTTGTGACACCCTTCCTGCATTCACTTGACCCATAAAGTGCCCAAACCCTCAGCTATACTTTGATTCGTCTGAAGTATGAAGTGACGACGCGCGCGTACACCCAGTTGCAGTGCGCTTATGCTTTACCTACACGCGCGCTGAAAGTCAGTTCAATGAATACGCCCGCGTCGCTACTTCATACTTCGAGCTGGACAGAGTATATATTTCATGTGTTGAATTATTAAACTGACAATGCCAAAGGTGTACCCAGAACGATTATGGTGTACATTCAATTGATTACATTCAATCATATGCATATTGATAAGTTGAACTTAAAAAAGCAAAATGAAAATAATCACCAATAACTAAAGTTGAAGAACTTCACAAATTGTACTGCAAAATGGATTTGTTTTCCAAAGCTAATGAAATTACAAGCAAAATATTCCGAAAATTTAAATTTAAAATTTTTCATTCCATGCAAAGACTATACTTACATGTGTTCTTTCAATCTAGAATAAATGCATATTTAAGAAATAAATATAACATGAATAATATGAGCACTTAAACTAAGTGTTTAATGTACTTCATAACTATATGAATTACAGCATGTGTTTTGGACGTACCTTCTGTGAAAGACATTTGATTAAAGATTATACTCAATTCTAAATTGCGCTATTTTAAAATTGCCTCTACTACTCTAGATGCGCACACAACAATTTTTCATCTAATACACACAGTGGCGATTCCTGCCAGTCCGCCATTTACCACGTAGGAGTATGTACAGGTTTTGCGTAGTACTTGGACCTACTGGCAGCAAACGGCATGTGCCTTTTGGTGCCTGACAGTAAACTAATGAAAAATTTGCTAAACCCCATTTCATACCAGAGAGTATATTAACGGCCCCACTCAGTTCAGTCAGTAAATGGTTAAGGTTAATTTAGGACAGTCCTCATGTTTTAAGACAGATATCTGTAAGATCCACCACACGTATATACCCACCATCACCATATATACCCATCACCAAGTATGACACAAAATTAACACATATACTGTTCTTGCCTGAGCTTTAGCAAACATTTTTTGCACCGACTTTGAACTTGTTGGACTGGGATTGTCTGGACTGAACTGCTTCACATACTGTAAAGAAATCATTTGGTGCACATACTTGAATTATGCTATGCTGGCAATCCTAATTCTACTTAAGTCTGAGACCAATCTGCCTGTTTGATTTATTTACAGCCTGGCGAACCCAGTGTGTCAATAATATTGATACAGAATGTCCCAATAAAGATAGCTTAAACTGTGTACAAATGCCCATAGACGATTCAGAATTGGAAATGATAGTGCCACCCAAAGGCAATTTCGATGAGCTACCTAATATTGACTGGGGATGACGTAGCATAAATTACACCTTGCCACACAATTATACAAGATAATTACATTTTGAAAGGGGATTTGTATTGGTAAAAATAAAGTATTTTGTACATGAATTTGCTTACTTTGGCCAAAGCCAGGACTTTTGAAATAAGAAACTACATGGAAAATCTGATCACTTCAATTGACCACAAAAATGTATAAAAATAGCCATTTTAAACATGGCAAAATAGGCCCTCCTTATCAGCTAAATAGCTTTATAAGGTAAGCAAACAATTAACAGTCTGCATGCCTAAATGAAATACTTGCGAACACATACATGAATTAGTTCAAGCACCATTACCACAGAAATGGCAATCCATATGTGCAGCTAAACAGCATGCTTTCAACCACATTAATGTGTTTCTTAATCCACAATTCATGTCATTTGCTACCATACTGCTCTGGTTAACATGTGCTGTACAGACTTTGAAGTTCAACTGTTATTTTGCAATAGTCAGAATTCTCAATCAAATATGATCCCAAGCTTTCTTACTACCACAAACCAAGTCTAAATATATAAGCAACATTACTGTTTTCCCACTAGTTTACCAAGAATAACAGGGCACCCTTTAAATTACTGATTTTTCTGAATTTAATCCTCTTTAGTTTGAATTCTTGGTATGAATTGTACAGATAACAAAATAGTCAAGCAAGAAGGTTCACAATTGTTTACCAACTTATTGCTGCAATCAAGAGGTAGAAGAGAAATTAAAAAGTTCACATCTTGAGGGTTGATGCATTTTATGAATATATGCTAAGTGTGTGTACTTAACACACTAACCAGCAGGACTGAATATATTAATAAGACGTTCTTATGTACTAGCACTCAAGGTGACACACTTGTTGTACTTCAAGTAGGGTACTAATGAGGTCAATCAGTTACAGGGTTGAACTAAATCTAATCAACTGAGTATTTCATTACCCACATTATTCCTATTTGATTTGACAACAAATTTCTTGAATTTATACCATACTGAAATAATAAAATATACACTAAATTCTACAATATATTTCTCTTAATCAATATGAATTCTTTTGTTTTTCTATATTGTTGAACTGTTTTTTTTAGATGGCGCTCTCTCTCTCTCTCCCTTTCTCTTTCCCTTTCCCCATCCCCTTCACCTCCCTCTCCTCTTTCTCTCTCAACTTGTTTGTCAGTGTTTTAATTGCACTAGTTTGTTCCATAAAATCAAAGCGTTAACAATGCCAATATGAAATGCAAGGTACAACCATCTAAAACATCCTATTTGGCTGTACAAAGTATTTTAATTCTCAATTGTTTAGTTTTATATAGGTCTAAAAACATTTCCAAACTCCAATAAACTGTAATTGTCTTTTTTATATGAAAAAAAAAACATATGAGTGCAAAGTGCAGAAAAAGTAACCCAAATTCAGTTATCTTGACAATAAGACATTTCAATACTGATGTCACTGGTTCACCACAGGTATACTGTAATCAGAAACAAATGTAACAACCACTGAAATGTCCACCATTATTAACTATTATTAGTTGAAATGGGGCACATCTCATTGGCAGAATTCCCCCTTTCCTACAATATGATTTAGAATTAGCTGGACGTTTTTGAACGAATGCCTGCATTCCCACTAAAATGGCGCACCATTGAATTGCATGATGACACAGTGCACGCAATGTGAAATGCGCTCATATGTCATATTTTATATCCAGCTAATTATGATTTATATGAAAGCCTCAAATAATCATTGTATGGGTCATGTCAATTGGGCACAACATTGGTTGCTTCATTGTCTCTACACTCACATCACCACCATCATAAACAACATTTCAATGATTACAAATAGCAATGAATGATGGTTATTACCTCAAAGAAGCCATCTGCATAAGGGGGAAGCTCTTGATTCAGCAAATCTTGCAACACATTTGAAAGACTCACTATGTTGTTCTCTGCATCAGCAAGTTCTATTGGTAGAACAAAATTATGACACACAAAGAGTGTTTTAAAACTCACAGACAACATAATCTATAGGTTTTTGTGGCCAATTTCAAACTATCAGCAACCAAGTTGCGAATTGGCGCAAATTTAACATTATCCAAACGGCAATGTCTATTTCCACATATCAGTATTTAAAATCATTATCATGTTTTTTTTACTCTCCTCAAACCATTTCTTTTTGAGTATGTCCATGCCTCTGATGTATACTATTTTGTCTTGTGAGTGCAATGAGTGCAATCCCTGCCATTTGTCATAATTTCCCATCAACATATTATTATGCAAGATCTTGCAGTAATGCATCCTCCACCTCACCGCAGAGCCGAGCCCACAGACCCCCGAGAGAGCAGCACTTTGAAATTCAGACCACAGGGCCGCCCGGTTTTTTATAATATTAGATTAATACAGGTGCTTTTCGTGCACATAACATTTTTGACGCCGACCGCGACCTAGACTTCAAGAGGGGGGGAGCAGGAAGATTAGGCCGGGTCAAGTTTTTTTTAGGCGTCGAGTTTTTTTTTTTTTACAACTTCCCTGTTTTCTGCCCCAAGTTGGGTGGGCCAGTTTTTTTTTTTTTTAAAAAAAAAAAAAAGTCAAGTTTTTTTTTTTTTTTTGCTCACATAGTGAGTCACGTTTTTTTTTTTCAAAAAACTTCTCTGTCCCCCCCTTGAAGTCTACATGGGTGCGTCCCTAACACTGGGCGCTGGTGTGCTGGTTTTCTAATACTTGGCTCTGGGGGGTGGTGCTGGTTTTATAAGACCGGCTCTGTGGTGCTAGTTTTAATAATACTAGCTCTGTTGTGCTGGTTTTTAAGACCGGCTCTGTGGTGCTCGTTTTATAAGACCGGCTCTGGTGGTGCTGAGTTTTATAAGCTGCTCTGTTGTGCTGTTTTTATAAGACCGGCTCGGTGGTGCTGGTTTTATAACACTGGCTCTGTGGTGCTGATTTTAATAAGACTGGCTCTTTTGTGCTGGTTTTATAAGACAGGCTCGGTGGTGCTGGTTTTATATAACCTGGCTCTGTGGTGTGATTTTATAAGACTGGCTCTGTTTGTGCTGGTTTATATAGAACTGCTCTGTGGGTACTGGTATATATAAGACTGAACATCTGTCCATTGATTGCTTTTTAAAACAAGTTAACTGACTTAATACTGGAGAAGGAGCACGCGATTAATCTAATTTTAAAACACCGGGGGCCCTGTGGTGCTGAATTTCAAGTGCCTCGCTGTCGGTGGCCTCTGTTGGTGGCTTGCTGGCTCTGCGGTGCTGAATTCAAGTGCCTCTAGTTGGATATGTGTGATGCTCTGCGGTGCTGGTTGGAGGGGATGCACGACCTCAAGTCTTGCATAAAATATGTTGATGGGAATTTCTGACAAAAACCCCCCCCATATTTTTTAGTATGCAAAGTCTGGGGTACAATGGGCTTGGAATGGTCTCTTCAGGCGACTGTCGCCTGGAAGAAACCATTTCAAGATCCACTGAACCAAGGGAAAGGGAAAAATTGGAGTTATACTAATACTTGGGCAGCACCACAATGTTGTCATGGTAGCTATGGCACTTATGACATTTTTGCAATCATGTGACCATGTTATGAATTCGACACAAAAAATGAAAACAATTTGCAATCAAATTTGCTTGTATGTGTGGTCTATTGAGCGCAAAAGGTGGGCATTTTGTGATTTTCATTTCAGATGAGGTTTGCAACCATCACCCTGCCACCCCATCCCAAAAACTATATGACATGACAAAGCCCAGAGTATAAAATAAAAATAAATTGCCAACATTATAATATGTTTTTCAAAAATCTATTAGGCAGCTTTGTCACTTTTCCTGCTGCCATGAGAATACATCAGCTGCCATACAAATGCCCTATTAGCATACTCTAGCTTTGGAAACTAATATTTTTCTACAGTTCCCTAGTTTACACTGGTGGTGAGGAAAACAGGGTCAGTAACCTGCTCAAAACTGCAGCCAAACATTGACTGAACTGGACTCACACCCACAACCTTCTGATCTAATCACTTGTAACATCCAAGGTATCACAAGTGCCTATGGAAACAGAGGCTTGAACTGATAGGGTTATCCCTCCGTTGCTAGTGCTAGTAATTAGGCACTGTTGATAGACATAAATTGGCCCACAAAACTGTCCAAATTGGTCCACAAAACTTCTATTTTTCACACAAAAATATTTGGTGTAATGAAGAATTGTGTCAGAGGCACTTTTATATCCTTACGTCCCTGGAAAATGACTACCAACCAACAAAAAGGGCGTAGCGCTATTTGTCTTGTTAGATCTAAGAGAAATTTCCCCCACAAACCAAACCAGAGTGGTCCTGCTCTGGGATTTTGAAAGTGCAAAAATGGCATTTAGTATTTAAGGATATAAAACCGTGATTATATGAAGAAAGTTACCAGTACATCGACCTATTGAAAATGAATGGATAAATGGGGCAAACCTTTATCTATCTTATCAAGTTCAGATTTCTCCTGATCGTCGTTCAAGGCCGTCATCCATGGTTAGGACATTGTGGCTGATGCGCATCTTGGAGTGCTGTTTACGTAAACTCTGTCGTCTCCTCTCAAGTGTCATAGCTTTCAATGTCACCTCACTGGTAGGGCTCTCAACAACAGTGATGAGTGGGTCATCAGGAAGCATGGGGGCGCTTATCATCTGCTGACGGTATTGCTGATGCTGTTGTATGCAGCCACGCCATGCCTTGAAGGCTTCATAAGAAGTCGCCTGTTAAATGGTAACAAAGAGGATACATTCCTTTAGTTGGATTTTTGGAAATGGTGTACCAGAAACACTACAAAGCTCTGACCACTTTTTTCCACTCTCTTAGTCATACTTAAAATGCCCATCAATGCCTCTCTTTTAAGATATCGCATCACTTACACAATTTGTGTAACTTTTTGTTAATTAAAAGTTTATGCTTTGCAGTACATCTACAGCAAGAGGTCAAATGAGATCAAACATAGGTAGATTGTGCAATCCTGGAATCCTAATTAATTCAAGCTTGTTTAATAATTTTTTTTTCAAATCCAATTATCAACAAGAAATACAAACCTTGACATGATAAAGAAATTCCTCGGTATCAATATCTATTTTTCTTGATTTCAGATCACTCTCAATTTCAGTAGAAACGACAGCAAATCCCACATCAATAGTACCATTCATCTTGCCTCTCTGGAGCTGTTGGTGTAATCACAATAGCAGTTATACATAAAAGCATGGTTTATGTACTTAGTTGCTGACCAATTCTTTAAACTAGTCAGGAACTTAGATATTTTGGGACATATGACAAGATCCTTTATCAATACTGGCATTGCAAAAAATCTCCACGCATCATTCTAAGCGTGCTTTTTATTAACTATAGACGTATGTTTCTTAGCACAAATATTGTCACCTTTTTACTATTGATCCTTTGACTTTTCCCATTGACTTTATTGACTGTTTACTTGAGGCAAATATGGTGGTACAGCTATTTCTTCATTTGAACATGTATCAAATTTGACCCCTTTTTTACCTTAGACCCAATGTCCCATGTTCCAGATGTCAAGACAAGGCATGAGTGTTAAAGACCACCTCTCATCTATATTTGTGCTAAATTTAGTATCAGTAAGCATGATCAAGTTATTGCAAATTGTAAAGCTTGTGGTTACACCTCGCACCTTACATCCCATACCTGATATCCCACACCACAGAGTTGAAAAGCAATTCCTGTGTGATAGCAGGTCACACTAAATATTGTTTCTTTACTCCTTTTTCTTAGTTTATCTAAAATAACATTGACATTTATTTAGCATTAGTATATTTAGTGCTGTTTTTTGGTTAAAGGGGCATTTTTTATCCACAGACTCATGTCCTTTACTTACCTACAAAAAAATTTAGATTTTTTGATCATTTGATAATATAGCATGTTTGTTCAACTCTAGAAGAAATTTGCAATTTTGTATTGTCTGTCTAACGGACATAACTTACAATGGCCCATGGGGCAGCGTGATACAACCTTCATACCTATGCAAGTCAGGGGATGAGGTTGTGGATCATAAAATGCCCCTTTAATCTCAAATAACTAATATTATGACTACATAACATCAGGTTTGCAATGTGAAGTAGCACTAATCCATGCAAGCCATAAGAAAGGAATTACCAAGTTTTAAATCTTTAATGAACATATGGTATACACCATATGGTACATAAACAAAATATGGTACATAAACAACTTGTGGAGACTCACTTTGCATTTTTATGAACTATTTGATCATGTGCACAGGAAATTCAATGTTGCAAAATTTAATGTTTACATTATCAGAATTTTATTTTATCTTGGGCAGTATTATTTAGACGTTAAAGAGACAGAGGAGATTTCCAGAAAGGGAAGAAGGCGCCCCAATTTTTCTCGAACCCCGGTTTTTTACATATTTGGAATGCTTACCAATGTATTAGATCACACCTGAAGTGAATAAGCTGAATACGCCGTCTTTATGTAATAAGATGATGATTTAGTAGTTTCTGTCGTGCACAACAGAAAGTCAAAGCATGGTTTTCTATGGGGAACGATTACGATAGCAGGCAAGTTCAAAACAAGGTTTGCGGTTTTCTTTTGCACCTGTTTGGCCAATAAACCTTCGAAACGTTCTCAGTAGGTGGTCTACAACCGATCCAGTGAAATTTGAAAGAAATTTGTATCCTAAAAAAATCTCCTCCTGTCACTTTAATAACTGTGTACTAGCTGTGTTGAGGTCATTGTTTAAAATAGGAGCATTTTGGTTTGGTCCTAAGCAATTTTCCCGAGGGGCGTAATTCATAACGATCGAAATTCAGAAATAATTAAATCAAAATAAATATTATAGAAATATCCATTGGGTTCCTGAATTTTGCATTCATCTCATTTCATGCCTCCTCCTTACTAAAATATGCTATGATTTCAACCGTTCACTGGTGAAATAATTCAACAGTTTTCACCCAAGACTAGATTTTACTGGGGACAGGGAAAGCAGTGCATGGCTCCCAAAAATTTAGGACAAGAGTTAAGTGTAAAATATTTCAGAAAAGCATGGAAGTAATGCAATTTGGAACCATTTGCTATGTATGCAAAGGAGAATTATACAGGTAAATACTGTCAACAATTTCAGACTGGGGATTAAGACACATTGGAGATCAGTTGCCATAAGCAAGGTGTGTAGACCTATGTGAATGTAAAATTATTTTAATAATGATCATCAAACAAAAGACATCTCAATACAAGTACCCATGTTTTAAAAAGCGATTGTAAAAGAACCTATCTATGATAAGCACCACTTTGGCCAAAATAACCCGTGAGGTATTTAACACCAAATACCGGTATTTCCGGCCAGGCATTTATCACCCTGGTATTTACTGGCCAACCATGCCATAATACGGAATAAAGCCTACGTCAGTTATTTACAATTGCTGACAGAATTTCTCAGGCAAGCCGAACACACGCAATGTATTATGCAAATTAAATCGTGGTATAGGCGCACGCCTCCCGACCAATTACAAATCATGTGACGTTTGTTAAGAACTTATTTGTGTTCCGGGTTGGTGCACATCACGCTGCGCGTACCCCAATTTTGCCTGAGAAATTCTGACAGCGATTATAATAGTAACATTACATAAATATTCACATAACAGCTGGCCTATGCTTTTTTATTTGGCCTAATATGTATGTAATTCTAATTACTTGTATTCTTGAATATTTATTAATCTTTTCCTGGATATGCCAAGCCCACACAACTGTTGAAAAAAGAAAAACCCATGTGCGCTTGGCCAGACTCGAACCGGCAACCTCCGTATTACTAGTGACGGCGCCCTTACCAATTGAGCTAACAAGCCAGGGTTGGTAGAGGAGCGATAGATATCATCTATAGGTGTTAGGTCCGAAAGGTGTCCATCGCTTTCCTAGCGGATAGCATCAGAAAGGTATATTTTTATATACTTGTATTCTTGTATTCTGCACCTCGGAATAGTTTATCTAGATTGATGGTGCATTAGAAATACTATTATTATTATGCTTATTCCATATTTATTCATAACTGTTTACAGCCCAGCATGTCATGGCAATTGTAGTGGAGACTTCTCAACATTTTACTTACCTCACCAGGACTCTTGCCATATGTAAGCATTCCTTTCTCAAGAACAAAGTATCTCTGCATGGAGAAAAATGCAAATAGTAAATTCTAATCATGATTTGTGTATATTTCAAATTATTTCTTTTTTCTTTGTCTGAAGAAGGTACACATTTTAATCTATTCTCACAGCAATAATTTGCCTTGGTTTACACACCAGGCCCATTTTCCATTGTGCAGTAACATGCATCAGCCAATTTGAGCACATACATTTCTCAGTAAAGTACCTCTATAATGTAAAAATATACATATGGATATGTTTTTGTTATAGAGGAAAAGATTCTAATTGATGAAGGGTATTTTTAATTACAAGTTATTAAATCACTTTGAAAAGCATTTCTTGGTCAAAAATAGTTATCCTTAGAAATATTGTTACAGTAACTTTAGTAACTTTTGGGCTTTATTTAAGATTTGCCAAAAAACACTAAAAAAATACAAGCAACCGATAAAATATTGGTATTGTTGGATAGCTAATGTCAATTCCTTTCATATGATACTAAGTACATTGAAATTGAACTTCAGTGTGAGGGTCTAGCCTCCAAAAACTAGTTAGACATCAAATGGGGGTCAAATTAAAGGTCATTTACCTCTGACATCACTATGCACCACTGCAGCAATATAAGACACACATATTCAGATGTCCCAAGGTATGTCCAATTCAGACACCAGACACTTGGCACTTTTGTCAAATAAAACTGTGTTAACTCTTAAGACTAATTGTAAGCATTTGTTTTAGTCTGGACAAATTGTTACTAGGAGTGCCCAGTCTAATGTTTGAAATTCAAGCAATTATTAATGCTAATAATGCTAAGGAAAAATCACAGGTTCATTCAACATTACTAGTGTATTTTAACTCACCTTATGCCATCCTTTCATAGGGCGTTTACGTTTCTTCAGTAAGTAGCCTTCAATCTTGCCTGGTTCCCTGTCTATTGTCTCACCTTTCTGGAAGATTAGTGGCAATAGTTTGGGAGACTTCTTGTCTGTTATCCCAGAAGCAGTACTCTGTATGGTTTCCATGCCTGACTGAGAACTTTTGGAGTCCACTGTTTCAACCTGCCCATCAGTAATCGTCTGAAGAATAAAAAAATAATTGATATAATTATATCATATGCAGGCTTTTAATTAGCTGGGCGCCAGGTGATTTTTACCCTATGGTCCCTGACTATTTGCACCCGGTGGAACACAAGCACTGGTTCTTTTCCCTACTATGGAATTTGGGTCTTGGTGAAAGAAGCATAATGACTTCTGAAGTTCAGAATAAGCAGAATAAAGTTATGCAATTGGTGTAATTGTGTTTCTTAGCATTTGTAATGACTCCTGGTTCTGACAAAGTTGCTTCTGGTTCTCTGGAAATTATGACGACTAGGAGCCACTTTTATCAGCTTTTAGGCTACTGGTCCATGTTGTGTGCAATTTAAACAATATAAATCTGCATGAGTTTTTTTTTTAAATCTTTTACGTTTGCATTTTTTGTCATCAGAAATATGCATTCCCTAAAAGACTCATGTATTTTATGTCTATTGTACCAGTTCCTTGTGACCTCAAGTCTTTATTCCTGAATCACAACTTTCTCACCTCTCCTCTCATGATAATAATCATGTATGTTTTATGATCTAACAACCTTCAGTGGAAATCCACTCAAGGTGAGTGCACTATACTACTTTAAATATGAGGCCAGATGGTGACCAGAGGCAAGATCAATTAAACCTAACCAATCAAGGCAATACTGGACTTGACCATGGATATTAAAACAATAAGTCAATTTAAATAGCCAATATCTACTTTAAAACAAACCGCTTCTTTTTTCAACTTTCTTTATATAAAATCACATGATATTGTATGACCTAATGACCCTCCTTATAATCCACCCAGAGGTAAGGGCTATATCACTTTAAATGCAAGGCCACGCACTGTGGTGAAAAGGTCTTCTGGACCCTATAAGATGAAGAAGTTGAAATATCTTATTCTTCCACATTAAGTTTACTCTCATAATTGTGATAACTATAAATATAATTTCCATGCCTTATTTTGTTTTGAATCTTCACCATTCAGAATTTCCTAATGCATGCATTTCTTCAATGTATTTTGCCAAATTTGGCAATCGGATGAAATGTTGATTTAAACAAAATGGAACAAAATTATTTAAGAATTTATGCTTGCATTTTTACATGACCACAAAGCAAAATGCAAAATATACATAATAATATTTTAATTGACAATTGGATTTATGCATGCTCATCAGCATATCAGTGGTGTAAAACAACAGGAAAAATCATTTCTCCTTCTAAAAGGTTAAAGGCACTATCAGTGATCCACCCGAAAGAATCAAAATATTTGAATTTTGCAGGAATAGCTTAAAACTAAAGGATAAGTCTGTAGAATTGTCACAAGTTATCTTTTCAAACTGAAAAATCCACAGAAAAGGAAGAAAACAGCGGTGTTCAAAGATTTGATTCTCCATTAAAATATGTGTGGTAGTAAGTGTCCGTATGGACAGTAATGACTGAATTATCCAATTTTGTCTTTATTAGGTTGCTTTTGATCTTATAATTTGCAGGGTATGTTAGGATACCTATACTTGTTACAAACATGCAGAAATCTGATTTTTGATCATTTTTCGAATTTCTGATTTAGCAAATCACTGATAGTGCCTTTAAATTACTTAGTTCCCAAATAGCTTTCATATGTGCGATAACGAAACTCCAATCAACATCCATATAATCATTTTTCCATAAAACAAAATGCCTGCATATCACAGTAATGTACGACTACATTTGTTTAGTTTGTCAATATGATATAATGGCAATACACATGAATGCATACTCAAATAGCTTATTACAATAATATTTTCATGTAAATCAATTACAAGAAATCCCTCGTTTAGTTGTTATACATAAGCACTTGCATGTTAATTCAATGGGGACTGGAAAAGTATGTCAAGGAGCAAAGAAAATGGACTGTCATGAACAACAGCTGGCAGTGCATCATATTGTGAATCCGTAAAATTGTTTTATTTAAAGGAATTCTGTGTTATGAATATTCAGATATAATTAAATATACATCTAACTGTTTCTAATATTTGAAAATTATTCTAAGTGTCCATTTTGAAATGGTGATTTGGTGCAATTTGAAGTTCAGTGTGAAAACACTTTTACACATGGAATGCTTTTGAAACAAATTCTGAAATGACAATTTGTTGCCTTTGAACTCGCATATAGCTATCTCTAACACCCCACCTGTAATTTTATAAGAAACCCCTAAATACCACAAAATACCACAGACAAAAACTGCCAACCCCCTAAAATACCACAGGGGAATTTCAGGGTCAGTGATGAATTGTATGCAAACATAAGTGGGAATTGTGCTACTACATCACCAAATACCACAAAATACCATAATGGTAGCATAGCATGGTATTCTACTTCTATGACGGTTCTCATCAACGTCTGTTCAGCATCTGAACGAGGGTGCACAGTGTGGTGCTCTAGCAGTGGACTGCCAATTTTGGGGTGATAGGAATAGCTACTATATTAATTAGAAGTAATGTACAATGTTTCTCCTTACACCAAAATAAGGGTTTTTGTCAAACTTGCATAGGGGTGAGCCACATGAGATGAGCTAACTGTGTGGAACAACAATCATGATTGATATGAGAAGTGTAATTGTATGTACACCCCTTTTACATGTGTGTGTGAATGTAATTTAGAAAACGTCCACACCCCACACCCAATAAAATAGTCCTATATCCACTTTCAGTTTAGGCATCCTTAAATTGGCAATCTGAGATTTCAAAATATATTTGGGTGTGTTTTAATTAAAGATAGTCAACTAAAATTAAATGTAGCTACATAAAGTGCTCAATTCCAAATTTTGAGAAGAATCTTTTTTTTGTGTGTGTGTGTAGTAAACTAATATACCATAAGTACTGCAATCACCTTACAAAAATATACTACCAAGAAACATTAGTTTCACAAATATTCATATTGGCCATTTGTCATTTCACATTAATGTTTGTTATGTTATTAGACATGCATCTCATGATCTGTTTAATTCAATGGGTATATTTTGAAAGTAAAAAAATGCTCGGGTAGAAGATAGTAAGTGTGCACGCATTGAGGGGTAAGGTACTACCTTTTTCATTGTCAGAGGAAAAAAATTGACTTTGGTCATCAATAGTGATTTTGGGGCGATATTTGAGGCTTGAAATTGCCTACGTTGTGTTCTGAAGTTTCTTCTATTACCGACTGATTTGTGTGGGTTTTCTGTGGCTCATGAATATAATTCTAGGTATGTACATGGTTATTGAATTAATAAATATGCATTGAAAGACAAAATTGCAAAAGGCAAAATTAAATTATGAAGATGAAGCAAGCAGTTGAATACATCCAGACAATTAAGACTTTACATAGGACCTCTAAGCATTACTCTAATATCATTCAGCAGTGTTGAGCAGCCACCACAGGCATAGTCGAATTGGCTCTTACGTCTGACATGAGGAGTTCCAATGCAGGCAGCCTTCTGTTCATATTAGGTTGTCATCCACCAAACATCTTAATTAAACTAGCATAATGTAATGCAGCATGCACTGTGTTGCCATCATAATAGAGTATAGGAATGTCACATCAGTCAGGCGCTTCACATTTTTAGCAAGGTAGCTCTTGATATCATGCACATTTACACCCACTTGCAAACAAGATGAAACTTGTGCACTTGAAATTTCACAATGACTTCATGAAGATGTTGCATACAAACATGTGACTGTTTATTCCTAATTAAAAATTCTCCAAAATGGTGATGTTAATTATGGTATTTGACATTTCATATGTATAGTGTGAATACAGTGACATTACTGTTACTTTTCATTATGCGTCCATTTGTATAGGAAAAAAGCACAATAATGGGTACTATAACATTAGCATGTTCTTAATGTCACATATTTTACTAAATTACTGAATTTCTTACTGTGATATATGTTATTATACCTGTATACAAATATTGAAGATAATTGACTGGGTTCTCCAACACTTGACATTTTCAGAAAAATTACTTTAAATTTCCTCAATTTGACGGGAAAAATCTACCATTCAAAACAATGTTTCTAAAACTGTTCTCAAGCATATTTAACGGAATTCCATATTGTTGATTAAATATCACTGTTTAATCATATCTGTCATGATTTACAGAATTTTGGGGCAAAAAGCATACCATTGGTTTTCTGGAGGGCGACAAACAGACGGGCATGTTACTGTTATCCATCATGTACACCACTGTACAATAGCAATATTTATCAGCCACTTGGGAATAACTTCAATCCGTTTATCAAGTACGCGGCACAATGTGTCACAATGGGTCATGCATGGCGATATCCATGTAGATCGTGGTATACGCTCACATTACTAATTCTTTGACGGAAGTTGTGAATGGACAGAATTTGGATGGAGTCCCTGCTAAATAATTATTATTTTGACGGCAATGGGCTATATGTTGATGAATATTGTGCATCTTATAGCAGATACCAAAATATGGCAGTTTTCACTGTGGTCTATAGAAATGGTTAAAGTTACCACAAGGGGCGAGAGTGCTAACGTCTTACCATTCATTTCGCATGAATCCATCCCTTGACTGTCACATTGCAGTATTGTTATGTGTGTTTTACAGAATTGGTAAGAATTACATATGTTGTCCATGGTTAAATTACATAAGTATATAATAATAACACTTATAAGCGCCTTATTTAGAAAAACGAAATTCTAATCCGAGGCGCCAGGAACAATAAGAAAACGACAATTAGGACAAATACATGTAGGACAATCAAAATGATGGCTGAATAACACATTTTCAAACTATCAAAATTGTTTGACCTGTACAAGAAGCAGAAAAGAGTGACATCTAAACAGTCAAATACAAAAAATAGTGTCAAAAATTAGAATTTACAATCGTTTTAGTCATTATGGACAGATTTAAAAAGGAATGTTTGAGTCCAGACTGAAATGATGAACAGAATTAGGTTGTCGAAGAGCAGCAGGTACAAGAGTTCCCAAGTTTTGCGTGCGATAGCAGAAAAAGCACGATCTCCAAGTGAAGACAGGTACGTGGAACTGTGAGTAAATATTTGTCAGAGACCTGTAGAAACGTGCAGGAGTATAGGGTAAAAGGAGATCAGTTGTAAGAGGGTGCCATATTGTTCATCCTTTCCCGGGTCAGAAGCAATGTTTGTAATGAATTCTTCACGGACAGTAACCAATGTAGAGACTTGAGAATAGGTGTGATGTGACTCATATTTCCGAGTCTTTGTTAACCACACGTGCGCAGAGTTCTGTAAAGATGAAGTATTTTTGAGTGTTGTTCAGTTATACCATTAGCAGGGATTCCATTGTCCAAGCGTGATAATACAAAGCATGTATTAGAAATTTGCTGCAGTTTTATTGGAGAGAAGTTTTCTTATGCTACTGAGGTTTCTATTTGAAAATATTGCCAGATTGGCACACTTTTTTAATATGGTTATCCATTGACAAAGTGGAATCAAGATGTATTCCCAAATTACGAACAGTGGTAGAAGAAGGTATGGTTGAAGAGCCAATCTTAATACTTCTGTTATGGGTGTCTTGTTTTGAGAGTTTTGAAGACACAATAAGGAGTTGCAGTTTATCATCATTTATTTTAATTGTGTTGAGGGTGACATCCATGAACGGATATCAGATACACATCATTCAATCCGCTTGCGAGCTAAATCTTCTGCCTCAGAGTTACATTACATTAAATGACAAATAGAGTGATGTATCATCAGCATATGTGTGGCGTCCAAGCCATGTAAGCGAGCAATTAACAACAGGAGAAACATAATGGTGAAAAACCAAAGGACTTAGCACAGACCCTTGTGGTACTCCAAAAAGAAGATCAAGCAGAGATGACAAGTCATTTTCAATGCTAACATACTTGGCATTCTTTTTGACAAATATGAAGATATCCATGAAGAGCTGAAACCTGTGCTGACACCAATTGCTCAAGACGCGAAAGAAGAAGATTGTGATCAATGGTGTCGAAAGGGCAGACAGATAAATCCAGTGTATTAAGAAAACAGCAGTTTTTATATCAATTTTCCTTAAAAGATCAGTTGCACTTAAGAAGTGCAGTCTCATTGCCACCTTGAAATTTCTTATAAGCAGATGGTATTTCTCCTTAAAAAAACCCCCCCCCAAAAACAAAAAAAAAATTTTTAAACACAACCCCCCCCCCGGGAAAGATTGTTTGTATCCAAATGATCCTTAAGACGGGAAGCGACAACTTTTTCAATAATCTTAGTACAAAAAGGTAATATTGGACACAGGACGATAGTTTTTGAGATGTTTCGGATCAAGAGTAGATTTCTTTAGCAGTGGCTTGACACTGCAATTCTTAAATGTGAAGGAAAACTTGATGTTTTTTTTCAAAGAGAGAGGATTTACAACTTGGTAATAGTTGGTACGAGAGAGATCTAGTATGTTCCTTTAGAATCCAGTAGGGAATAGGATCAAGTTGGCAATGTTTGAGGGAGAGGACATAACAAGTTTTCGACTTCATATCCTGTTAGTGGGCGAAAAGTGTTAAGGTGAGCACAGAAACCTTAGAGGCAGTTGTAGAATGGTGTCCATTTTCTTCATGAGTGAAAGTAGAGCGAAGTGTTATTTATTTGAGATGAAGTAATTGTAAAAGTGTCAGCCAAAACTTGATTAGGACGGATGAGATGCTTAATTTTGGGATTATTCTTCTGGTGCAGTAGTGACTCTGGCAATATTGAAAAGTTCCTTTGAGTTTGTAATTTTCTCTATCTGATTTTTCATTGTAATAAGAAGACTTTGCTTTTCTGATAAGTGAGTGAACATGGAGACGCTGAGCTTTGAAAATATCACGTCGATTTGCAGCCTTGTTTTCAGCCACCGTATCTAAATCGTTTTCGTTTTGTTTTGCTTACCGCAATTTCATAATTGTACCAAGGAGTGCTTGGCCTTAATGTTGACAGTTTTAGATTTAAGCGGGGCATGTTTTTCCAATAGGAACTTAAGGTCTCATTATACTGATCAATAAGTCCAGAGAGGTCAGACTTGGGGTTTGTGATAATTTCGAATTCCTTATATCAACAATTAAAATCAGAATGATTTATCGCTTTCAGTTTGCGATATGTAATCTGGATTTTTGGCATATCCGGACTTGTTCAAATCAATTTGCAGGAAACAGTGCAGTGGTCAGAGAAGAAGGATCCAAACTTCAACTGGTGAATTAAGCTATCAGATGTGCGAGTCATGCAGTCCAAAGATGACCACTCATGTGGGTCGGACTTTACACAAACTGAGTCATGTTGCATGTTTCTAGTAAATCATTGAGTTTAACCGTATCAGGAAAGGGGTACATCCATATGGAAATTAAAATCTCAACACAATAGTAACTTGATTGAGATTGATAACAAAGTTGTCAGGTAGCCTGCAAAACTCCTTCATGAACAGATTTATGGTTGCTATTAGTTTTGCAGTTATATTGGGTCTTGTACACAATGACTAACTTGATCGGAGTGAAGTTCCTTCAAAGTTAAATCACAAGACAGAGTTTCAAAAGTTGTTGAATTGAAGGTTGACATTTTCACACTTTATGTGACCTTGTAGATAAGTCCAACTCCACCACCGCCTCTACTTGGACGTGGTGAATGGACAAAACTCAAAAACCAGGAGGTTTCATTCACATAGGTCTTACTATGTTATCAGTGGTGCTGAGCCATGTCGTCAGTCAAGCAACAATCTGGAGATCAGTTCAAGGATATAATCAATCAAACATGAATCTTCTATTACATATTGATTGAGCATTGATAAGCAAAAAGGTGGTCAATTATCCTGTTGAAGTAAGAGGTGTGATTGTGGGTTGAGATATAGGACATATTCAGAGATAAATGATCAGTTTCCGTGGTGAGAATATTGCTTAAAGTAGATTCATTCTTTTGTTTTCCTTTGTTCCTCTGCGGGTAGCGCTTGATTGCATTTATGTTAAAAGAGGATTTGATAACCATGCATTGCGAGGTAGTGAGATTTGGATGAATTTAGGCTCAACAAAGTGTTTTCCTGTCAATTTATGATTTTCAGTTTTAAGCACAGTAGATGGTGTATCATAAATTGGTCCGTGCTGCCTTTCTGCTATTTGTAGTATTACAAGCCAAAGTAGACCAATCTGCAATACTTGTTGTCTAATTAAAAAAATGTACCATTTTTTTTTGCCTATAATCCTCCAATGGATCTACTCAACTATATTAAGGTATCGTGCAATATTAAATGGACAAGTGGTAAGTTACTAGTTACACTAACACTTAATAGGAATGATTTTTCCCCCTTGTGGTAGGTTCTGGTCCCATTATTGTGATTTCTGTCATAAGGGCACCTTTTTTTTAGAGAATTCGAGTCACTGCTTGTATGTGGGGATACTCACGATTGAGTCCCAGACACAGATCCCATTGGCACCTAAATTGTGATTACCCCAAGAGGCACACCAAAGAATGGATAGTCAACTGGGGGCTTTTATAACCCGACTCCTCAAAAATGACCCATGATGAACACGTATGGTTGACTCTCTGTACATGTGAAAGACTGCTTTTAAATATAATCCCCTCCAATTTCAAGATACTTTCTAGGCAGTCAAAATCGAATGAATGCTGCCTTAAACCAACACGTATTGTCAACAGAATCAATTCCAACTGAATTGTATTGAGAAATACCTTTAAAACAAATAATCAAAAGTCTACTAAAATCAAAGGAGTGGAACATATATTTTTAAGGGGGTAAGTTTATTCAGGGGTCAAAATATGAAAAGTATCAAAACCGCTCGAAAAGTATGTCCAACGTGTTCGTTACCATTCCAGGATTAAAAAAAGGTATAGTTGCCATATCTGCAGGTTGTAGTTCAATAGTTATGAGCAAAATAGGTCAAGTCACAATGGGGGTACATGTTTAATACAATATCCGTTCGTTTATAAAAAATGGTGTCAAATTGTTCGTACTAATGGTACAGAACCCTAAAATATACTGGTTGGCACCATCTATAGTATTCGTTGCATAATTGGGATGCAAAATGTGACTGGGGCTACACGGTCTATGGGAGTCATTAGTCATAGCTCGTAATTCTTATATAGACCGTTCAAACAAAGAATCTACATTTACATTACTTATCTAGTGGGACAATTTAACCGTTTACAAGCCATTCCCGATCAAAATCGGACCATTCTAATGAATTTTACCCCATGAATGGATGACCTTGAACTGTTATGAGCCTATTGTACTAAAACATAACGCGTAGATGGGCAACTATAACCTTTTTCTAAACCTTAGGAGTAGCCCATAAATGGTACAATTCATTTAAATCATCCGAACAAATTCTAATTTTTTACCCACTGTAGCAACTTTGCCATGCCCCCCCTTATTTCTACATGTTCCACTAGTTTGATTTTGGTAGACTTTAATATATTATTTTTGGCCCTAGTTAGTAGTATACTAACACCAACATTGTTTCTGTTGCAATTGTGTGGGGTCAAATCATCCAATTATTGGACTATTCATAGTTCCTTTGCCCATGTCCAAATGCAACCATAGGGATAGTACATTGTGATTTTAAATCAATAGCCCAATAGATACTTCCACCAGAATTGTGTACACCCCAATAAATCCAAAAAATTGGGATAGCATTCCAATAGTCAAAGAATAAGAAGAGCAATGTAATGACCCTAAGTGACCCCTTGGATACCTCTGTACTTTCCCATCTGTTACCCCACTTAAAGGTCGATGTCCAATGCTAATAGCCTCGATCCCCATAAACCTCACATTTTATACCGGGTGTCATTTTTATAAGTCATTTCGGGAAGTAATATCTTATGGGGAAGTAATATCTTATGAGTGGCGATACAATGAATAAGAAGCTTCCGATACACCTTGTACATTGCAGCCATTTTATCACTAGCCCACAGTGATTAGAAATGCCTAACAGCCATGACAACATAAACTATATCCTGATGAAAAAGTACTCAGTGATTAAAACACCTAACCATATTTTGTCCGACAATTGCAGGGTTGGCAATTTCCCGGGAAATACTAGTATTTCCCACCTAGGGCGGGAAATAGTGGGAAATACCGGGAAATACAGGGAAATACCTGGTCGATACCCGGGAAATACTATAGGATGTAAGCACAATTTGAAGACCGCACAGGGGTTAACCTCAAATAACTACATTTTACAGTTATAAATGTTGTGGTGATAATCTGGGTAAACTGGGTATGTTTGAAGGGTTTAATTCAAATTCAACTCCACTCCACTAATTGATTATAATAAATCAACAACAAGTATAGTATTAACTAGGTTATTATTTTGACCTTCATTTCTGAGGAGCTCAATTGCTCCATCAGAGCTCCTACAGCTTTCCTCAACAGTCTTTCAGGAGCTCAATAAATTGAGTTCCTTATTACTTGAAAGGCCTATGTTTTTGATATGACATGCAAGTAATTGAGCCCCTTATTGTGCACATAAATAAGCTCAGGGGAGTTTTTAGCTCTCCTCTTATTTTCATAAATGAAGGCCTGGACAATAATAGGTGTTTGGTTCTTATGAAAAAGGACCAGCTACACTAGGATAAAATTAAGATTGAATGATAGATTTTATATTGAGAAGGATGTTCTGTGTCCAGCCAGTTCTAACTTATGCATCTTAACTTGTGATACACTACACTTCTAGTCTATATGTGGCTATTTAGCCACTTAACATTATGTAGTAATTTTGATTAAATAATTATTGAGAGAAATGATGTATTAAATTAAAATGTGCAAGAATCTACAGATCAAAACACTTGAGTCCAAAAGTGATAAAATAAAAACACCATCAAACCCCCTCCCATGAGTCACTTATTGCATGAAAGTGCTTATTTGTGTTTGTTAGTTAATTTTCATGATATTTTAAAGAAAATTAAGTTTTGAAAATGTCACTTTTTGAGTATTCCCAGTATTTCCCA
Source organism: Ophioderma brevispina (assembly GCA_023653785.1). Lineage (NCBI taxonomy): Eukaryota > Metazoa > Echinodermata > Ophiuroidea > Amphilepidida > Ophiodermatidae > Ophioderma > Ophioderma brevispina. The sequence goes on along the minus strand of JAMKCH010067236.1, from coordinate 51,313 downwards.
TTTTGGCCAAAATATGCCTGATGGTATTTACCGGTAAATACCGGTATTTACCGCCCGGTATCTCCCGGGGCGGGAAATACCGGCCAATCTTTCAGGGGTTGACCCCAGTCTGGTCTTATCAATTGGCCTTTTGGCCAACTCCTCCATAAATTTTGTTTCTGTAATTTGTTTTTGTGTAATATGATTTTTATGGAAATAAAGTTGAAGTTGAAATTAGCTTACATAGGGACAGAATGGAGGATAAACTTTTTTTCAGTGAAAATTGTGAGTTTCACCCCTTCCATCCACACATGTTTCATATCCTACAATCCTCCATTTCTCTCCTGGTGTAAATAAGACCGTCCTACGACATCAAATCACACTTGAGAAAAAATATGCCACAAACCTTACACTGCCCTTTAAGTTTGGGATTGAATTACCTGTATTGGTTTTGCGATCTAGTACGCTTTCTCTAACACTACCGATCTTTGATTGGCCTTTAACTAAACCATTCTTATGCCTGAGGGCATTGGGATATTAAAGTGACAGGAGTTGTTGAGGATACCATTTTCTCTCAATTTGACAATGGATCCAGTTTGGAGGAACAACCTACCATTTCCCAAACGGTTACAAAGAAACCAAAAACTGTTGTGAACTAGCATGCTATTCTAATCGTCATATATAGAAAATCATGCTTGGAATTTCTGTGGAATGACAGAAAATACTAAATCATCATAAGATGGATATTAGGCTTATAAATTCACTTCAGGTGTGATCTAATAACATTGATAACCATTCCAAATAGGAAAAGGACAACAAAAAAAAACCAGCACAGGGTAAAACAATTAGGGCGCTTCTTTCTGGAAATGGCCTTGGTCTCTAAAAAATTGTATTGCCAAAAAGCTTCTTGCCAGTATATCTAGATTGATGTCCTTTTGCTAAGTGTATTGACATTAAATTTTCCTCAATTTGATCAAATGCATGCTGGTTTGTTAATTTCACCTCAATAGCATGAAATGTTGACTTGAACAGGTGAAGGAGAGAACAAACTGTATTTATTATGACTTGTATAATAACATACTGATGATAAACATGAGTTAGTCTATGCTGCAGTGTAAGACATACAAAGCATCATTCAAGGAGGATTCAAGATATCTGCTTGTTATCTCCTTACTCCATGGAGTGTTTTCAAATGCTAATAACACGAGGCTACTGCTCAGTAGAAGGTCATATTCAAATGGGTGCTGAATCCCAAGGCACCACTTGCTACCTAATTCTAGATGCATCACTGGCTTAACAGAAATGGTAACGGGATGCTTTTTGTCATATGAAGGAAATGTCAGTGGTGTCTGGAGTCATTTGGGATGCTACAACACTTTGGGTTCAATTGATTACCATATCGCCATTTCAATTATTTCCCATGATTTTAGACCCACGAATACTCGGTGGGTCTATAGTACTGGGCTTTTTTGAAGCCCCCAATTGTTTCGTTAACTGCGTGTTTAACTTATATCGTATTGTCTTAAAATTCCGCATGTGTGTTGGGATGACGTGGGAAAATAATGCAAAGCGTTTTCGTTTGGCGACAATAAGGGTGTGAAAGCCAAGGTTAGGGTCTAAACAAACAAATTGGCTTGAATTTGGTTTGTGACGTGTCATACAGCTCCTTTTGGATGCGTTGCAGTGTAAATGGCCATGAAAGTTAGTTGGGAATAGCAGAAGTCAATCACGTAGCTCTGGCAAGACTTCCCACTTGTCCAACATGTCACTTGTAGCCTTGATGCTTATACCTTAGTTGTGTGTGTCAATCAGTGTGCTGGCAAATTGTGTGTTACACTAATTAGGGTCACTTACCTTGCAAGGGCACACATTCATGTGTCGGTTGGTATTTCCAGGCTCAACACATTTCTGGTCAGATGATGCTAGTAAGCTCGAAGTACCATAGTTTTACAATGGACTAGAATATGTAACATTTCTACACATGAGTAATTTTGAAAACTGGTTTATATTTCCTCAGAATGTAAATTTGGTTTTTTCCTGATAGCCAGTGCTGCACCTTTGCAATCGAATTTGGCACTAAGTGAGTGCTCAATTAAAATTATTATGGTCAGTCAGATAGTATAATATCCTCTACCCCAGTAAAAATAATTCTTTCTCAATTTAAAATAACTGTTGGAATTTCCTTGATCACTAACCTTTCAGGTGTTGCGGTGTGGTTTGCGCTTGTGTTGCGTGGTGTGTGTGCGTGAGTGCATGCATGTGTGTGTTGTGTATGTGTGTCTATGTCGGTGATGCCTGTCTGGCCGTCTCTCTGGCTGTCATGTTTGTAGGTGTGTGGTCTAATGTACATGTGTGGTATAAACAAATGTCAAAAATAAGTAATTAACATTATTGAACAATGTATAAAAGTATTCACAATTGCTCAAAGCAAGAACCAAGAAAATCCATTTGTATGGACATAGGGTACATTACGTGGTACCGGGTGTGTGCAGCAGTCTGGAAAGTATTTACCCATGGTTGTAGTCTGTGATGTATTTTTCCCATCATTTGAGGAAGGGCACACCAGGGGGTGCACTGACATTGGAAAGAGGTGAGGGTGTGCGACCCTTAAGACCCACTTTTCGCGTCTCTCCAGACGGGCCCAAGACCCCCGTTGAAGCATAATTCAGTTCTTAGGTCCCCTTTTCAGAAATATTTTGGCCTCTCAGAAGCAAATTTTAGCCAAATTTTCAGCTCCCAAGCCTCAAAGCCCCTACTGTCGGGACAAAATCAGTTCCCAAGCCCCAAGTTCGGAAAATCGGGGCCGCACATCCCTACATGAAAATAAGTTGAGTGTCCCCCCCCCCGGGAGGGCACCCTCAAGGGTTAAGTTTAAATTGAGATTAAACAGGGCATTAAGGTAATTCCAAGAACTTCATTCCCAATATCAGCCCCATATGTCAAGCATTGTGATTTCCAAGATTTTTGGACAAAAAAAGGATTTTTTAATGGAATGGATATTCGCATCAATTGAGGAAGAGCGCCCTCAAGGGTTGAGCTTACAATTAAAGGGGGCAATATGCAGGTTAATTAATGGATTCGATGAGGTTTTTAGAGTTTTTTGTTATGTTGGGTGAAATATGGATGAAGTTCATCAATGAGTTGTTTTTAGAATTTTTTGTTGGTGAAGTAATATTTTTGAAAAAAAAATGTTTGATTTTTTTATGGGAATGTACTTTTGCATCATTTGAGGAACAACACCCTCAAATGAATTAAATGGGCATTATGCACTAATTTTCAAAAAGTTATGGAGTTTCATTATGAGTTTGTTTGGGTGTTTTTGCTGTTTTGGCGAGTTATGGATTGAGTTAATTGATGAGTTATGTTCTTAGAGTTATTTTGGTGAGGTTAGGAAATGGAGTTCCTAACGAGTTAGTCAGACTTTAGAGTGAGGTCGTTGAGTTATGGAGTTCATTGAGAGTTATGTTTTAGCGTTTTTTGATTTTTGGTGGATTATAAATGGAGCCAGTCAATGAGTTTTAAGCCGTATTTGTTAGTGAGGTATGAATGGAGTTCATGATGAGTTATGTTCGTAGAGTTATTGGTGAGTTATGGAGGTCATCGATGAGTAAGGTTTAGAGTTTTTTTGATATGTTAGGTGATTTATAAATGGATCCCATCAATGAGTTTCAGTAGAGTTATTTGTTAGTGAGGTATGTAAATGGAGTCATGATGAGTTATGTTGTTAAGGTCATTTGGGATGATGTTAGGGATGGAGTCTCAACCTGTTTTGATGTTTAGGTTTTTTGGTGAGTGTGGCATTCATGAGGAGTTAGTGTTGGAGGGTTTTTTTTTGTTTTGGTGAGTTAGGATGGAGTTCATCAATGAGAGTTGTTTGTAGAGTTCTCTGTTGGCGAGATATGGATAGAGTTCATTGATGAGTTATGGTTTAGAGGCTTGGTGGTCGCGAAGCGGCGTACGCCTTTATTTTTAAAAGGCCATATTTTACCTTTTAAAGGGCAATTCCATTAATAAATTTACCAATATTCCTCCATTACCAATTTAAAGGGCCATTAAGGCCATTTCTCAGTTACCAATTCAAGGGGCTATTCCTAAATGTTGCCAAAGGGGCCATTCCATAATTTACCGTGGAAAAGGCAATGCAATTTTATTTAAAATTAAAGTGCCATTCCTTTATTTACCAAAATTACATTCATCAATTTACATAAATATTAAAAGGCTATTCCTCATTTACCCAAATAACCGGCCATTCCTCAGTTTACCAGTTAAAGGGCCATTCCAATTAAAGCGGGGCATGGTATGATTTTCTGAAATGGTTAAGATTATAATTTGAATTAAAAGAGGCATTATGTAATTTTCAAAAAAAAAATGACCGGAAATGTATTTTTGACACAATTGAAGAAGAGCACCGCCAGGTTCATGTTGACCGCAAATACTTTGTACTACACTACAGTTTCTATTTTGCCAAGCCATATTAATTTTTATGTCATCTGAATCTGATTTGTTCAAAAACTGTCTGCCAACCAATAACTTGTCGTAGGTGTCTCATGCATTGCGTCTCCAAGAATTATTCCAGTTCCACCCTACACGTGGGTCTTATGCATCACTGTGCGCTGCTCGTTTATATGAACTGATTTCAGGCACGGTTGGGAGAAAATCGAATTCGACTTACAAACAAAAAATATTCAATTCTACTTGTTTGTACTTCAGGTGTCAGTTTTCTTTTGTATTACGTTTTTCAGTTATTTTTTTTAATTTTATGTAGAAAATATAAAAAATAGAAAAATTTTGACTTTTTATTTATTTGCTAATATTTTTAACAATGGTTGCTCGCTGCTTGAGCTCAATGAAAAACATCGAGTAGGAGGCCATATCTTGATTACTTGACTGAAATTCGTCAAATAAGCTGGTTCTCAAACCACTAATTGTCACCTGCTTTTGTGATCCATTCCCCCCCAACCCCCCACAAACAAACACATATGCACAGAATTTTGATTAGAATGTGCCTCTAATTCTTGCAGGCACACAAAACTAAAATGTCCTGTTTGTTTTGATTTTGTTAGTTTTGGTTACTATTTAACAGTACAGTGCAGTCAATATTGAACAACAAAGAATGCTACTATTTATGTTCAATGGCATGTGCAGCAGGGGGGATTGTGGACTTGTGCCACCGACGACCACCAGGGTTTACAAAAAAAAGAGAAATAAGGCTTATTGTATGAACTAGCTGTACTCAGTTCCCGGATATGAAGGTTTCTGGACTTTTATCTTGATGGACTACTTCTGTGACTTCTGGTTACAGAATCACATATTTAAAAAAAATACCTCGCGGTCCCCGGACCGCGAGAGAGTGTCGTCTGCCGTCACGGTTTGTGAATGGGGCCCGAGGTCACATGAGGTCACAAAGGTCACATGAGGTCACCAACATGTCACCCCAACCCAGCCAACCCACCTCCTTTCCACCAAGTGACTCCTCCTAGCCTTGGAAATTAATGTGATTTATTAAGGTTTACATTTGACCAGCCAAAGGTCCACCTGAGGTCACCACGGTCACATGAGGGCACCAACTGTCACCCCACAAAACTCCCTCCTTTCCACCAATGTTACATCACCGTAGCCCGTACGGAACTCATACGGCAGAATAATATTAAAGACCTATCAGTGATTTGAAAAATATTGAAATGTGCAGGATTAGCTTCAAAGTGAAGGATAAGTCTGTAGAATTATCATAAAGTTACCTTTTCAAGCTGTAGAATTGCAGAAAAGGAAGAAAAATTTTAAAAATATTTGAAATTTACGATTCTCCATTCAATTACGTTGTTGTAGTAAGTTTCCGAACGGACAGAATGAAAAAATCTCTGATTCGTCCATTAGGTTGATTTTGGCCTTATCATTTGAAGGGTATTTGGATACATACTGTTACCTAATGTAAAAAATCTGATTTTTGATGATTTTTATCGATTTGCTGATTTAGCAAATCACTGATAGGTCTTAAGTTAACATTTGACCACAGACACACACACAGATACACACACACAGACATACGCCAGAGTAATCCCTATGTGCTTCTGCAATTCTTGCAGACGACACAAAAAATTGATTTAGAAATGGGAAAAAAATTATAGTACTATGCATTTCATATGTTTTGTTGTAATTGTGTATTCACCCACATTATGTTCTCCACCTTAAAAATAAGGGACCTGACCAAATCTCAAATACATTCAAAATCCTACTGTTAAGAAAATGATAAACACACATAGACATTTTTAACCTCAAAATATGCTGTATTCCGTTGTTGTGATGCATGATAGACAAACACAGATGCTAAACCAATACCTTTATTCTATAATTAAAAACAGCATCATACATGGTACATGCTGCCACATTTAGTGCATGATGAGAATACAGTTTCTTTCAACAATCTTGAAGTTCTACGGAATTTGTGGTCGATCTCAAAAAACATGGTTTTGTTTGAATGCTTTTACAACTATGTACATGGCCATCTTTTTAGTCATGACAAAACTAGTTCCTGTAAGTAAAAAGACATCAAAAACGTTGAAGACCAAGTGTGTATTTTTATCTATTCAATCACGTTTTTTGTGTATTTTTGGGTTACTATTAAGCACAGTGAGGCCTAAAGGGCCACCAAATACAGTGATTAATCCGGGGCGTCCCCAGACCATTTTTTAAGGGGGGGTGTGAGTCTGTGTTGCCAACAAAATCATGGCCCGGATTCAAGAATTTTCAAATTTTCCCCAAAAAAACTAAAAAATTAAAAACCAAATTTTGAAATTTTTTTTTCACTCGGTTCTAAATTCTGAAGGGGGGGTGGGTTACCGAACCGAATCAAGATACTTTACAGGCGATGAAACAAACAAACACAACAGATGTGATTGGATGTGCACCACCGATAATTCCACCCATCCAATCAGTTGCACCGTCATTTACACTTTTCGCCGGACAAGTCAACATTTTGCAGACGAATTTTGTAACATTTTAGGGGGGTTGCACACCCCCCCACAACCCCCTATGGGACGGCCCTGCATTAAATAAACAACTTAATACATTACAAATGTGTAAAACATAAAAAAATTTATTATTTAAAAGAGCAAAAATCTTTTCCCCTGAAGAGCAACATGTTTTGTTTGTCCCTGTTTTCCCAAAAGGGGTATAACCTTTAAACACACAAAACATTTCAAAGGTGACATAACTTTGGACACCCTGATCTGTCAAAATGTCAGTCTATTTTGTAAGTTTGTTTGTGTTTTTGTATGTGTGTAATGGGTTAATCCCAGTTGTACTATTTACTTGTAGCCTGCCAGTCATGACTTAGTATAAATGTACTTTCATTATTGATTGATTTGTTGTTCTTGTTCCATTTATCATGTTATTAAATAGGGGAGTGAAACTTGCTCATTAGCCCACAAAATGGTTGCAGAGAAAAAGCATGAAGCTCAATCATTCAACCAAAACTCTTGGGTCCACCCATGTCAGGGCAATTCAACAGTTTGATGACATACAGTCAGAGGACTAAGGGACTCCCGGGGGGGGCACTCAACCTAAATTGTGGTCTACGCGAGCACATAAAAACGCGGGGGGAAAAGGGTAGGGTTTTCACACCGCGGCGCGGACCTCACGGACCGCAAAAAGGGTCACAAAACCAAGCAAAATGACCAAAAAGGGTATCATTTGTAATCATCACGGTCAGCGTTTAGGGTAGCCAGTGGCGGATCCGGCCCCTCCACCGAAAAAAAAAAAATATAAATGCGACAATAAAAACTTATTAGGTAGACAAAAACCTTTGTAACTCATGATATTAGCCAAATTTTTCGCGATAGCGCGTTAAAGGAATCACAGAGACAAGATTCAGTGCAGGGGCAAAAGAAATTGAAGGAATTTCAGATTTTGTGAACATTTGCTAGTGCCGCTTTCTTTAAGGGTATGCTTTTAGGGTTTATCTGTGATAAGTGTAGTCTGAATGAAGGAAAGATGGGATGAAAACACGGGAAAGTATGTATGTAAGTGGCCCCCCCCCACCGGGTAAGGACTTGAACTTCAGAAATTATCAGGCCTTGGGAGATAGGGTTTTGTTGCCATGAAGACAAGGTGAAAGAAACCAGCAAAGAAAAACGAGAGCATCAAGGATGCTGTTGGCTACTCCAGAGGTGTGGCGTGGTGGCCCAATGAGGTTGATGATGAAACACAACCAATTAAGTGACAATTCCCATATCCTAACGGCCCTTAACTGCGCATTTTTCCACTTTTCAAATCACGGAGCGGACCGTTTTATTTTGGGGAAATTGCCCCTAGATCTAACAAGAAAAATAACGCTACCCTTTTTGCGATGATCGTAGGTATTGTAGTCTTTCGAAAGGATGTTTGGGGGGATTATAGGAGCGATAGCCAGTGAAAATTTGTTCATGTAAGGCCAAACAAGCAATCAAGTGTGTTCCCAGTAGTAGTCCAAAAAACTAAATGTACAATGCACTTTTTATTTTTAATTTAAAAAAAAATTGAAAAGGGATTACCAGAAATTGCCTCAAATTGGCTAAAGGGCAAGTCAAGACAGTTGCAAATCAACTTGATTGTCCAATTATTAGTTTATAAAACAAAAATATTGATGGTTGGATCACTTGATATCTTATAAAATTGAAACATTCTATCATCTGTTGTTGTCTTAACATGCAAATATCCTCAGTAAATAAAAGAAAACAACAACAAACTACAGTAAAATGGCTCCAATTAAATCATGTGGGCCTACACTACTGGCAACAAACGTTGAATTCCCCTGCTGACGGCACTATTCCATAAACCACTGGCTCCACCAACCATCACCTCACCCAGTGGATCCTGTATTCATTCAATTACCTGACTACCCCCCACCCATCAACCATCAACTCCATCACACATGGGATACTGACTTTGTCCTTGTCACCATGATTTCAGTATTGATCAAACCAGGGGCGGCAAAACGCTACAAGACTAAAACTATATTAGGTTAAAAACCTAATTTTTGACACAATTTATATAATACGTCATCAGGGATTAACGTAGGTGACATTGAGGATTAGGAGGGCTGGTGTCTGGCCAGGCCAGGAAGATTAGTAACAGAAATTATTTACCGTACTACTCACTGCGTTTCTCAACTTTATTCAACTTTGAGAAAATGAATTTTCTTCCATTGACATCTTCCCCATTTTTTTAAATTTCCGAAATGGTAGAAGTAAAACTACATCCTCTGTTGAACTGATATATATGGTCAGATATGGTCATGAGTATTAAACCCGATCTATGTTATTAAAGCTAAATGGCAATTCATAGACATTCCCCTTCCTGTCAGGCACCAACTCACCACCAAATCAACCATTTAATAAAGGAAAACTTTCCTACCTGTCAACCAAGTATTAATCACTGAGGCCTGTCAAACCAAAGTACTTACAAAAATTTTGTCAGTAACCAGGATCTCCTGCAACTTTTGTTTTTTTTTCAATTTTGGATTTTTTTTTTTTTTTTTTTTTTTAATTTTTTACCCCGTACCATTTTTTGCAGAGGTGAAAAAATTCAATGAGGCGCAGGGACTTGTTAATCATGTTATTGTGAGTAAGTGCAAGGCCTGAAGAATAACTATTGTGCGTTTCCATACATGATGAAATTTATTTAATGGCAGTGAGTGGGGTTATATACCGAAGTGTCCTCAAAAATAATCCGGCTGTGGCACGTGCATTGATTCTTTAATTTTCCCTCCGCTGAATTGAATAGGTCCAAAATCCAGTGGGGACAAACGTCCATCAACGCGAATGGACTATAATAAACCTGTACCGGGGGAGGGGCTGATTTGAGGCCCCAAAATGGGGTCTCCGAAACTAGGTTGTCAGAAAATTTAAGAAAATAAAGCTGCGATCTCCCTCAATTCCCAGCTACTTTTTGAGAGGTTTGAAGAAAAGTGTAGAATGGGGCTTTGGACATGAAAGTAGGGTCTCTGGAAATGGTCCTAAAATGGGGGGGGTCACTGGAACTGAAAAGAAGAGCCTGAAAATGAGGGATTTATAAGTGGTACATAACAACACTTCCTCCCAATGTGACGAACTCCCCCCAACCTGTACATTTAATTGTTGTGCTGTCATGCCCACATTTTGAAACATTTTTAAGTTTTATTGTACCATATTTTTTAACATTAACATTTAATTTCCAATTCACACACACAAGCACATATGCAAAAAACACACCCACACCACAAAAATGTACACACCAATAGTTTTTTTTTTTTAGTAGCATACAAAGAAAACTTTCTAAATTAAGAGGTAACATACTCATGTGTGACAAATCCTGTTAGTGCACTACCTATACCTATTGTTTAAAAATTACTAGGCATTGCTATATGAAAGACTGCAGAGTGTCATGGTCCTCTCGTTAAAACATAAACATCCAGGCCTACACATAAGCACATGTGGGGTATATCTAAGTTACTGACCTTGAGGTCCAAAAAATGGTTCACTGTTTCTTGGTAGAGACCTTACTAACAATGCAGGCAGAGTGCCAGACAACTACAGTGAACAAAGAGTATGGACTATGATTTTAGTCGAACAAGAAATGTGTTACAAGTGTTACAGGTGTTACAAGTGTAACACTTTCTGTGAGTTTCTGATAGTTATGCCCTGTTTCTGCGGTTAATGTATCCAAGGGGGGTGAAGTGTTTTGGGCCCTATAGACCTTTTGATCACTCAAACTCCTCCAATTAACTGTTTTGTTTCATACTGGGAGTAAGGGGAAATAAAAGTTTGATGAACATATTGATCTATTTTCACCAGCACTCTCTTATAGACTACTTCGGTAAGCCAAAAAATCACAGCTGGTATCGTTAGGTTTAAAAATTTCCCAATGTTTCACCTTGTGCAGATATACTGATGGGGATTGTACCCTGTGAACTATTTAATTTGGACATCTGACAATGATGAAATGATATAATCTTAAAATGACAAAGATTCTGAAAAGACAAAAAGTTTCATTCCATTTATAATCAATGCAGAGAAATTCATAGCTATAATTTGACACCATTGATCTTCTCAGTCCAAAAAACAGTCGACAAGTATCCCCAACGCATTTCAGTGCCTTGTCATCCCCCAATTTTTGCCCAAAATATTGCAGTACACTGTGCCTCCTTAATTGCCCAGCTGAGCTGCTCTATAAAACCAAGACACGGGCTCATGTTTCTCAAAGTGTCATCTCTGACTTAAATCCTCCTAGTTGAACCCTCCCAAGCTTAAGTGTCTTCCCCCCAAAATTTCCCCCCCAAATGGAATAAAATAGATATTTCACCCCTACATTTTCCCTACTTTTCTATATATACACTTGTTTTAATTTTTTTTAAATTTCGAACAATCAGGGCAATTTATAGGGCCTACAGTTAAGGCTTTTAGTATTCACAAGGCCACTGTATATACTTTTGCTACCAACATTTTTCATATGAATGTGGATATTATTACTGCAACAAAGCCTGATCTACCCAATTATTTTATGTACAATAATGGCCCAAAGTATTCAAACCATTACCTGCAATTAAATTATGTATGCCACAAGTTGATTGTCAACATAAGGCCATCAACATTTTATTTAATCTGTGAAGATAAGCCTTGTGGCATACATTTTCGTCTGAAATTAGTGCAATCCATTCACTGGGGCATGACTTATTGCCCATTTCAAGCAAACAACAAAAACAGATGAAAATAAAAATCAGTTAAGTACAAGGCATGAAACAAGAAGTTGTCAGTATTTTTAACCTTTCCCTAAAAAGAAATTGGGTTAGATTTATTGTAGAAAAAATAATCTTATATACATAAAACAAGTAAACATATTTAGCACTAATCAAGTAGTTTTATGATGATAAAGTGATACAGATGTGGCATAAGCGAAATAAATAGTCCACTGTGCATTGACACTGGCGTAATTGCATCATTTTTCTTCATGTTTAAATCTATAGGCAATTGTATTTTCCATTAAGGTCGGATCATCAGCTACGGATTAATGCCCAGAATCTGTGAAATTGTTATTGAAAATGTTGGTTTGCTGAAAGAAAAATTGGTGCTAAATTTTAATTGTTCCTTAAAAGGATTTTGAGATAAGTCTTTGGGACCCCCCGATTACCACGGAGGTAGTATCGATTTTGATATCAGTATGACAGGCCGATTTTTATGATTGTCCATCCTGGAATTGGCCCTCAAAATTTCATTCCCAAAAAAATATAAACAAAAAAACCTGTTTAGTGGTTAACCATCAATCTTAACACAGTATTGAATTAGGGCTTTGCAATAGTGCAAAGTATTGAATAGGGATTTGCAACATGACTATGCATCTACCTTCAAAACCGCAAGTTTGTTGCCCACGGACTTGATGGGTGTATGTGCTTGTGCCAGGCTATCATATCAATTAGAGAACACAATACCAAAAAATGAACAAAGCACCTTTAAGTTCACCACGTCTGAGCTCAAAGCTTAGTATTTAGTTTGATTTATTGGGCCACAAAATTCCAACTAGTGACCAATATATGTGATAGGCTGATTGTTTCTTGATGGCACTTCAAATAAAAACAAACAAGGATGGTTCTCGAACCAATCTCACTTGCTTACGTGTGCATTATTTAAAGAAAGAAGCAGTATACTAGATGGACAGATGTACGAGTGCATGTGCATTAATCCTGGGGCCACTTGTATTCAATGGTGGTTATGATGCGTGAACAAGAAACTGCTAAAAAGGGTCACTTTTTCCAACAGGCGATGCATAACATGATCTTTCATGTGGGAAAGGGATTTTGCTGCGCTGATGTACGATTTATTAACCATTAAATTTGGTAGATAGAAAATGTAAACTGAATCACAAAAAACCTTTTGGTCTACATCACACTGATTTGGCTCTGTTGCACAATATATTCAGTGGTGTATCGTAATGATTTGTGAGTGAAATGTTGAAGACTATTTTTTGGCCTCATGCCTACTGCAACAGTTGCTTGCTGCGATAATATTCTTGGGGTTGCCAATGGACACTATATTCCCCCATACAAAACACCCTCGCCCACTCCCATCATTAACACAAATCTGGGGGGGGACCACATTTTGTCCTACACCCCTCTTTGATGAAACTGTTCTAGCTATACTCATTTATTAAATAAACCCATTTTCCCAGCCTACCATCACATCCCACAACATAAAACCAATACACCTTTAAATGTGCAGTAACCTTGTGTTCATATTAATATATACATGCAATGATCAGCAGCAGTGATCAAGATCTGTAAACTATATATATAATTGCAAAAAAAATGCCAATGAACTGTAGTTTCAAGCTTGTGTCTTCAATGATATAACAAGGATCCAAAGGTGTTCATTAAAAAAAAATAGTCATCAGCGCCTTATATTAAAATGGGTTATTACAGAGTAGTTGGAGAGTTAATTATACAGAAAAAGCCAATATAATTAGAAAGGTTTCCAATAATGTTCATATACACTTTTTAAAACAGTCATCAAACTACAAAACTGTCGCCCCAGGGGTCATAATATTAAAATCTATTTCCCCATGTTTAAACGATTTTAACTACAATAGACAGCTGATTTTACTTGTGAGAATACTCTATCAACATAGTACTCAGCCATGAAAGCAATTAATCAGTAGGCCCAATGATATCACAGAAGAAAAAATTGTTGGTAAAATTCTCTTAGCCTTCAGACGCTTTTACACTATCATCACATAGCAACAACCTCTCCTTCCGGGGAGATAACCCTGCGCTGCACTCGGAGCTTCTTCTCTTTCAACTCAGCACATGGCGCCCTAGTGCGAACTTAATCTCCGTTATGGGTGTCCCAGGACTCTCCTGACCTTTTGCCCCCCGGACTCCATCTTCAACCCCCACACCACAGTCCTTTTTTGTCTACCAGTAAACTTATCATTTACTGTCATCATAATGGAGAAAGAATCAATTGGTGGATTCTTAAAGACCAGATGGAAGAGACCTATAAAAGCAAAACTAAACAGACATGATATATCATAGGATCACATATGGTGTAATGAATTAGTTCCACAGTATCCTGATTAATTGAACTTGGTATTACATGAAGACATCAGGAATGCTTATAACAATTACAAAAAAGATGGAAAATGGAACGACGGTCATACATATCATGATATATTGTTTCCGTCCTCTCACTCACAGATATTCAGGTGGTTTGCCATCCCCCCCCCAACTATTCCTTTTAAGGCAACTATTGTGATTTTCTAAATCAGAGTAATAAAAAATCAGATGTTTGCATGTCTGTAACCCAGGTTCTGTAACAATTATACAATGGTGGATCCGTTGAGTTGAAAAATGCAAAATTACCGGGGGGCTAAGGCTGTAACTCGGTCCAAAATAGCTGGCAAAATTGGCTGATTTTTTACAGATTTTGCAGAATTACCGGGGGGACGCGCGCCCCTCCCTGGATCCGGCCTGAGTATATGAATCTTTTCATAGTGTTACAGGGGCGGATCCCGGATTTGAAAAAATGTCAAAATTACCGGGGGGCTGAAAGTCTAACTTATGTCCAAAATGGGCTGATTTTTGCGAATTAGCGGAAAGGCCGAGGCAGAAAGGGGCCCCGGAACCTCTCCCCACCTTTGCCCCCCCTCCCAACCCCCACCTTCATATTCTCTCTCCCCCTCCCTCATATCCTCTCCTGTCCTCCATGAATAAGACCACTCATTCCAGCTAATAAGGACAAAACTGTATGTTTTTATTCATTCCATGTTTCTTTATTGGACGACTCTACAAGCACCTCATTAAATCTGAGATTTCTTAACTTGGAACACATCCATTTTCATCCCTTTTTCCTGTCAATTTTTCATTGGGGAAAAATAACTTTATATGCTTTCTCCTTATATTAAAAAAATCTTAACTGCCATGCCCTTCACTTGCAAATCAGGTTGTGGTCTGGGTGGTCCCCTAGGGAACCCCAATGAATATTTTACTAATTAAAAAATTTTTTTTAAAATTAAATCTTGGGATTTGTGCTTAGATGCACCTTGGGAGGTAATAATCTATTTAAAAAAATATGCATATTTATTAATTAGCGCTAATTAATTGGCATTTTAAATTTTCTAACAAATCATTTTTTTGTTTGCCAGACATATTGCTTATCCCCTACTAATTACTGTGTGAAATCTAAGGCTCAAATTGTTGTCCCTTTCCTATAGAATCACAACTTTGTAATCAAAATTCAGGATTGGGAATTTCTGTTATAAATATAAAGTAACGCTATGAGACTGCTATACTACATATAAATATGTCAAAACAACAAATCATTCTCAACTCACTCTGGGATTGGTCATTTATAGGTGACTGTGTAAGTGTAGTTGACTATTTCACACAAAAATATATTTCAAAAATCTTTGAGTCGCATTAAAAATCAAATAACCCTTTATATGCTAATAGCGCATCAATTTGATTTTTTACACATTCATAAATATTGTTATCCTATACAAATGTTTACTACACCAAAATGAAAAATCAGATTCACTCAAAATTTGACATTTGGCTTCACGTTCTGGTTTACTATTTTTAAATAATTTTTTAATCTCTGAGTCAGCCTTAAAAAGTCCTTTCCAGTGATCCACCCAAAGCATAACATATTTTTATTTGGAGTCTGTACCCAGCTTAATTTCGATACACTGTGTCCTGTTAAGCATAAAAATATGTTGGAACAGGTCCTGAAGTGGGTTTGTGGTAGTAACCTACATGTCATGACATACACAGTGGTTAAGTCATAAGTTCCAAAAATTTGTGTAATTAAAATATAGTTGCCTTTTTATTTTTCAAATAATCACAATGAAATCTTATTTAAAATTGTCATCTTGATTATTTGAATTAAGCTCAAATTTTTAGGGTAGTCACAATTGGCAAATGGGCATACACCAGCATTAACTGTATGTAATTGTGTGGATGAGACCCTGTGGTATTACTTGCTTGTTATGTATGACCGGAGGAGCAGCCCTTTGGCATGTTCATGTAGGTTTGAATTCATGTATGATTTCATTATTACAGGTTTAATATCATGGTCATTTTTTGGTATAATTTACATTTCCTTTTATATACTGGATGTTGGTTGGCGATACGATGATGTACAATTTTCTGTTTTCTAGCCTTGAATCCCGGGCGTCTGTTAAGAATCGACAAACTGCTATTTAAGTTTTCACGCTGTATTGTAGTCTGTTGTTGCAACTTGTTTCTGACTGGACCTCCTGTTGGAAGATCAGCGCTGGCTAGACCCAATGCTACTGGCAGCTGCTGGTCAGCTAAGCTGTATTGTAATTATGCATATTTATCTGCATTGTTTTTTGACATTGTGTTTGCAGGTTGGAAATCAGTACTTATTAAGCATTGAAAGGGGCTTCCCCTGTCTAGAGGAGAGCTGAGATAAACAAATGATTGATACACTTTTCTGGTGGAATTATCATAGTTCCATGAGTGTGCCCAAAACATCTGGAAACATGTAAATTTTGGGTAATAGATCAATATTATTTATTTATTTATTTATTGAATACTGCTTTTTTAAACAGCGTCACCACTAACCGGTGGGGAATCCATACAAAATGAACAAAGACAATACATACTTACAAATAAAAAAAAAGATTAATCAGAGACCACTGCCTCCGGAGGCAATCAGGCGAAAATAAAATAACAGTATGAAAATAATAAACTGGCAGAAATGTGGGATGAAAAAATCTTAATTCAGATAAATCTGAATCTGCATCTCTGTATTGGCACACTGGATTATAGATTTACTAGTCTATATAAACACAAATACCCCTGGAGGTCAGCTGCAGTGGTTGAGCTAGCCAGGGCCACAGCTGTTTGATTAAGTGCTTTGTGCTTTAATCTTTCCCTGTCATACACTCTATCAATTCTGGCAAATGCGAGAAAAGCCTGACAGATTAAACCAGCGTTCTGCCTGAGCTTAACGTTTTCAAGTTGATAGTGAAGCATGGAACAATAAGCCCATGTGAATTGGAGACCCAAATTTAGGTGGTTTGATAGAGTGAAGTCTTTCCATATATTGCTATTTTTTTAGTCTTAGGGGGAGTAAATCTCCAACCGGATGCCCCATTCCCTCGCATGTTCACATTGTACACTTTCAGACGTGGTGAACCATAAATGAAGTTTGGTAGAGCACCTCTTACAGGCTATATCTGTCAACTAATGTTGTCATTGAAAGGTGCACTCCTGTAAGTAAAGGCACACTTTTTAACAGTACATTCTTCAACTTCTACCATATTTCAGATTTTGTATTCATGCCAAGATACCGCTCATAAGGGATATTTTCAGTATCCCTGTCTAACAGATCAACATCCCCTCCCAGCAAATGACAATGTATGTCCCAGATGTGCTTTTCATTGTTCCGTGCAATTGGCTGGTACACTCATGATCGACCGTTATTACTATGGCAAGTATTGATTTATCTTGCCATTAGAGCTTCAATGGTGTCATATCTCCTACAAGATATACTGGCTGTGTTCATACTTAATCAGCATTGTTTTTAATTAATATCCCTATATTGATATAGATTTTAAATTATTCTGAGGGAAAGTATTTTGTACTTATGGGTGGGAATGTGAGTGTAAGATGCATGGGTTTTATAAATGGTGAGAGTGGTGAAGTTTGGGTTATGGGGGGGATGCCAGGTGGGGTGGTGTTGGAGCTGTTGTCAACCTTTTTTTTACGGTGACATGGAGATAAAATTTATATGGAAGACTCTCACATATGTCCAACATACATTTTTAGTAAAATGTGATAACTGTATCAATCATCCTATTACAACTGTACGACATGTAGACTATTATAGTTAAAGGCTGACTCAGAGATTTTTGAAATATAATTTTTTGTGATTTATTAAAATAGAAAAGATATTCCTCTAAAATGCCCAATTCCAAAAAGTTTGCAGATAATCAGATTTTTCGTTTTCGAGCAGTAAACATTTAAGTGTGTAACAGTGCCATAGGAACTGTGTAAAACAAAATTTCCGGATCCGAAAATTTTTTTTTTAACAAGTTGTGATTTCACAATATGAATGAATTCGATTGAGCTTTAGCTATTCACACATTGATTAGTAAATATGGCCCCCCAAGCATTATGTATATCCAAAAAACACAATTTGTTTGAAATTGAGGGCGCCCTCCCTTGTGGACATCGCTGAGTCGTTCCCAGCTTTAATTAATAATCAATGCCTGCAATTATTAGTATACCCACATGACCCAGTCAACTCCATGGTGGGTGCTTCTCTAGGATGTGAGTGGAGGAAAATGTCACAATTACCATTTGTCTGTAATAACCGCTCCCCCTCTAATAAATGAGACCCTTATTTTTTTCAGCCCAATGTTTCTAAAATACCAAAATACATCGCGTTCACCGGACCGCGAGTGCCACCATGAGGTCACCAAAGGCCCATGAGGTCACCAATATGTCAACCCTACCCCACCCACTCCTTTTCCACATTTTCATCATCGTAGCCCTTACGGAACTCACAAACGGCATCAATATATTAAAGGTTACATTTGAACGCGCCAAAGTTTCACTTGAGTCACAGGTCACATGATGTCACCAACATTCCACCTCACCACACCCCTCCTTTCCACCTAGTTACACAACATCGTCGAGCCCTTACGTAACTCATCACTGGCATTCAATATATTACACGTGATACTCCTTGCTCGATGGCATATATTAAAGCTATATTAAGCTTATGCTTCAGGATGCCAAAATATCCTAGTTTGCAAAACAAATAATTGTGTAATATAGCCTAGAAACCCAACAACTAACGCTTTATTTCGTTGCGATTTTATGCCCCCAAAATCCTTTAAGCTTTCCTTCTATGACCTTGGCAAATTTTGTGTGATGTCGGCGAGTGTACACTCTTTGTTGCGCATCATCTTTCCAATATAAAGAAACCCCGAATCGCTCCTCTTCTACTGTACTGTGTTGAATTTCCCAATATAGCGAAAAAAAAAAAAAAAAAAAAAACAAAAAAAAAAAAAAAAAAAATAATGTTGGTTGACTGGTTTCCTTTATCTCTGCCGATTGGGGTTAAAAAAATTATAAATTCCGTCTTCAATAAGTGTGCAAGGAATGTGAAAAATCCCATGAATTCTCATTGCTTACGATGATCGTGAGTAGCGCGCAAGCTCAAGCCAGCTGTGTTTAGTGTAGACACGCAAGTGTGAGATTTTGACCACCACTCAATGCTCCTGGAGCTAGGTTGGGGCAACCTTCCAGAGCGGAGCTACTCATTATATTGAGCGCTGACCACAATACCAGTAGCGATTTAGTCCGTAAATGTTATCAAGGATTAGAATTGCAAATATGGCCCACCAATCCTGGCTGGTCTTATGGTTAGGTAGCTTACCTAGAATCCAAGTGGTCTCGTCGAGTTCGAATCTCGCTACTGCTTCTTTAAAGTAATATACAATTTTTCACATTATTTTTTTCAGTTAGAGGGAAAAATTCTAAAATCCCAAACAAGAGCATCAAGATGCCGGTGGCTTACCCAGTAGGTGTTGGGTTGAGTGTGCATGAGGGTGAAACCCACTCAATAAGCCTGTCTCAAAAATGGTACAATCGAAAAAAAATTGGTTAAATGGAAATTTCAAAATACGTCAGTCTTACGTGGCATAATATTAAAGGAACAAAGACCACATGCTTTTCCAATGGTGTTTGTTTCATCTTAGTTGCTTTTGCAATCCAGAGATTATCAATTTATTGCGAGACCCAAAATCGATTTTTTGGTGCCAATTTTATGCATGGGCAGGTTGTTTCGCCCATTTATCCATGCCTGTCTTAAACCTCAAACCAAAAGATTGCAACTTGACAAAGAAACAACACAGATTAAAATTAAACAAAAGAATCTAGTTTTATCGACACAAGTTTTAATATTCAACATAATCAGTTCATGATAAATATCCTCTTTTTTTTTCATAAATAATAACCATACAAATATTTATTGCACGTCATGAAATGGAACTGTTGAATTTATTTCCCAAATGTTATCTGTTAAATCATTCCAAAGGAATGAATTGCAAACAAAATAAACACTACGCACTCAATCCAAGAATGGTTTAAGAATATCGCACTATCTTTGTGCATTTACTAATTATTGAAGTCAATAAAATGTGAATTTGAAGCAAATATCACACGGTTGGTAGGAATTTGCTTTCATGATACTTTTCAAGACCATAAAAACAATCTCCTCCAGGTTGTTTACTACGCCGGCTGTACCTCATGGTTCTCTTCTTCTAAAAAGACATTAGTATCGAATGTTACCACTTTGATCCTTAAAGCAGAAAAAAACACACTGATCATTACTTCCACCATTAAGTAATTTTAGGTTTCTTATGAAGTTAATCCCTTTTTAAAAAAGGTTCATATCTGCTCAGTGTGAATAACTTATGTTTAACAAATTCCTCCCGTTTTCACTCAACAGAAAGTGGCATCAAACTCGATTTTTGGATTCCCAGTAACCTGGAGTTATTTCTCGATTGAAACAAGCAAATGAGATGAAACAAAACCTGGCAAGCCTGGTATTTTCTCTGTAATGTGAGGTAGCAATAGACTTATTTTATATTGAGAATATAATATTGAAAAAATCGGTTTTTTGATCTGTACCATTTTTTTTGAGACAGGCTGTAGTTACAACAAAATGGCATGCTAAGTGATACTCCCATATCCTACCGTCCCTTACCTGCATTATTTCCACTTTTCAAAATCACGAGGCAGACCGTCCTTGTTTTTAGGGAGAAATTGCAACCTAGATCTACACGAAAAATACTGCTAACCCATCCTTTTTTGGCAGTGAGCCGCCGAGGTAGTAGTCTTTTTTCTGAGAAGATGTTATAGGCCAAGAGTATTAATAAAATAACAATGAAAGGTGGAAATTTCTGGAACAACAAGCTGAAAATTTCAGAATTGGTGCAGAAAGGTGTCTAGAATAATATACTAAAAGTCCCAAAATCCTCCTTGTGCATTTTTCAGAAATACGGGGGCAAAGTTTGTACAGGGGTAAAATTACGAAATAATTCAATTGTCCTTAAATGTTGTTCCAACATTTTGTCATGTCCAAGGATTATAAAAAAAGGTCTAGTTTTTCCCTATCCGAATGCTGTTAGTTTTAATAACATAGGTAAAAAATGCTCAAGGTCATCCTGGGGTAAATTTTCAGAATGGTCGGAGTCTTCTGAAAGATGCCTAAATTCTTGCATCTAGTTGTAATGAACACAAAAGAATATTTAACGGTGATGGTCATTACTGTGCAAAATTACAGGCCACACTGTTATGGGTTCTAACAGCTCTAGGGGGTCACTGCGTTCTCTGCCTCTTAAGCAATATTTAATCCATGTAGTATTTTTGAATGAACATTTTCGTGTTTTAAATATGACTCTACACGTGCAATTTGAATCTGGTTTCAATTAAATTGGATCATTTAATATTTACCCCCAGATGACCTTGAATGATTTAAGTCTTGTACTTAAACTACAGGTTTTAGATAGGCAACTATACTTGTTTGATCCTTGGGACATGACAAAAATGTTGAACACTTTAAGGACAATTCTCATATTTTGTAATTTTTACCCCTGTACAAACTTTTCCGTCCCCCTATTTCTGAAAAAAGCCCAAGAGGAATTTTAGTGGACTTTTAATATGTATTCTAGACAACATTCTCCACCAATCCGACATGTTTCAGCTTGTCCCAGACATTTTCCACGTTAAAACTAAAAAATTTCATTGCCCTAGTTAGGGATATAGGCCACAGCCAGGGCAATTGTTCATTGTTCAGGCCAAACAAAAAACTAGTTTTGTTTTCCATAGGTAGTCCAAAAACCCTAAAAGTAAAAGCCTTGTTATTTTTAATTTAAAAAAAAAATTGAAAAGGGTTTTCCCCAGAAATGGCTCAAAAAATTGGCTAAATTGGCAGTTCAAGCAGTTGCAAATCATACTTGCATTGTCCCATTATTAGTTTATTAAAAACAAACATATTGATTTTGGATCACTTGGATATAAATTTAAATGTCTAACTATCAATCTCTTTTTTTTTCGCAATGTTTACCTGAAAATGCAAATTTCCTTCCCCTAGTATTAAAAAAAAATACAGTAGAATGGTTCCCAATTAAATGCAATGGCCTACTACTACTAGGCAACAAACTTGAATCCCCTGCTGATCCTACTACTCCATCAACCACTTGCTCCATCCACACCCATCACCCAACCCATTGGATCCTGGTATCCATCAATTACCTGACTACCCCCACCCATCAACCGTCAACTCCATCACACCATGAAATACTGACTTTGTCCTTGTCAACCACTGCTTTCAGGACTCCATCAACCATGGTCAGCAAAACGCCTACAAGACAACTAATAAGATTAAAAAACCTAAATTTTGCACAATTTATTGCGTAAGGTGGTATATCAGGATTAAAACAGTAAAATTATGAGATGACATTGAGGATTAGGAAGGGCTTGTGTATGCCCAGGCCAGGGAGATTAATAACAACTTATTTACGGTACACATTAACTGCTGTTTTCTCAACTTTAGACACTTGAATAAAAATGAATTTTCTCCATTTGACATCTCTCCCCATTTTTTCATTTCAAGAAATTGTATAAGCAAAACTACATCCTGCTATTGACCATGATATGTGATCAAATTATTAAAAACCCTGAAATAAACCCAATTATTTAACATTGTAAAAAAAAAAAAAACTTGGCATGTTTTTTCGATCATATTGTGTCCAAAGTCAGACCATTTTTGAAAGTTTCTAAATATACATTTTTGTCTAGGTCTTGCCCTTTCATATAATACCTGGCTTGTAAAAATCTTGCAAGAAATGGCCGAGATAGAAACCCCGAAGACGCAAACCCCCCAAAACCAAAATTGCAGTTTTTTGGATTTTTCAATGGGCATTGCTTACTGGTACACGAACACGTGTACCACAATCAATAATGCAATTATGCTTTCTCGCAATCACATTCCCCCCCCCCAGTCGGGAAAAAAACCTCTTTGTGTAAAATCATACACACGGATTATTGGCGTTTACCACACAGTGACCTTGAAAATCCAAACTGTCAACCACAGATTCATGAAGAAAGTCTTATTCATACTGACCTGTCAAAACGAAGTACTTATAAAATTTTTTAAGTACAGGATCTCCCTGGCTAACATGTTTTTTTTTTTTAATTTTACCCAATTTTTGGTTTTCTGGCTTTCTACTAAACCTGTACCTGGGGGGGGGGGGGGGGGGGGGGGGGGGGGGGGGGGGGGGGGGGGGGGGGGGGGGGGCTGATTTCAGGCCCAAAAAATGGGTCTCCAAAACTAAGTTTCAGAAAATTTAGAAAATAAGCCTTGGCGATCTCCCTCAATTTTCCCTTACAAGCACTTTTTGGGAGTTTGGAAGAAAATTTGGTAGAATATTGCTTTGGACATGAAAAGTAGGGTCTCTGGAATGAATGGTCCTAAAATTGGGGTCACTGTCTGAACTGAAAACGAGCCTGAAAATGAGGGTCTTATAGGCGGCACATAACTACTTCCCCCAATGTGAGAACCCCCTCCCAACCTGTACATTTAATTGTATTGCTGTCATACCCACATTTGAAACATTTTAATTTTTCTGTACCCATTTTTTACCATTAACATTAATTTCCAATTTACCACACACACACAAACACGGGTGTATATTACACATGTGTGGTGTCTATTACTTACCACTGACATTTACTGACCTGATGTCCAAAAAACGGTTTTTCCCCTGTTTCTTGTAAACACCCCTACTAACAATGCATGCAAAAGATCGCCAGACACTACAGTGAACCAAGCGTATTGACTATAATTGATTTTAGTCTTACAAGTAACAAGTGTTACAAGTGTAACACTTTCTGTGCCTTCGTGATAGTTATGCCCTGTTTTCTTGGGTTTTAAATGATTCCAAGGGGTGTGAGTGTTTTGGGCCCTGTAGACCTTTTCCTCGACTCCTCCATTATCACTGTGTTTTGTTTTCATACTTGTGTAGATTGGAAATAAGTTTTCATTAACAAAATTGATCTTTCACCCAGCACTCTCATATAGACTTACTTCGTAGCCAAAAATAAGAAAAAAACTAGCTGCCCTTTGAATTTAGTGAGGGAGACTACTGCTCCTGGTGGGTGGTCAAAACTACCGCGCTGCCTAAAGACCGCTCTTTTCAGTGATTTACAAAATTAACACCCTCTTATGCTAACCGATGGAATTGTATGAGGTATAGGCCCTATCAGGGGGAGTAATGGTGAATATCTTAATCTACTGTTCCCAGACCGGAAACAGTTCACTCATTTGGTTATTACCTTTTTTTAATGAAATACCTGTGCTTTCTATTGGGTATTCCGGTAAAGTCTGGCTCATCGAGCGGAACATGGCGGTAATTACTTACAATTTGTCTACCATAACAACTTCCGCAGCATACTGCCTTCTCTGGTGACTGAGGGGGATAGATCAGCAAATATACCAGATACTTCAACTGACAGTTGATCTGTATCTGTATGGCTCATAATTCTGATTTAGTTGAGCAAATTTTAGAGAAATAAGGGTAAGGTCTAGCTTAGAAGCCAGAAGCGACGATGCAAGTGATGGGATTTTGTTTACGTCATCGACTATGTGGTCCGTTTAAGTAATTTCCCACGGGGTAGTCTGTGTCAACAGACCTGCTAAAGATATTAGCTTAACTTGATACTTGAGAAACAAACGTTATCATTTCGTCATAGAGAATGTGTGTAAATTAAACACTCTGCAATATCTCCGGAAAAACGAATGGGTTCTCTGATGTTTTTGCATCGAGGGTCCGTTACTACAGTCTGTTTTGGTTTTGAATAGTAATCCATAATTGGCTATGAACCTGTAGAACCTAGCAAAAATTGAACGTTTTTGTCGAGTACTTCGGTGATCGCAGGTCTACACACGGAAAAGTGAACACCAATCGTATAACGGCTGCATTCATTTTTTCCCACCAATGCCTTTCGATATTTTCCAGTCTTGAGTATTTTCTAACCACTGGGTTCAATTTACGCCACTTTTTTTCAATTTTAGAAACAGGATACGGACGTACCGGACCACCGTAGGCATCGACGATTGCACAATTCGTTTTTTTGGGGGAAAAAAAAACCCCCCCCCCCCCCGTCACCACCTTCACAAGCCGCCCAAGGTCAATAATATTTGACTTTCGCTGAAGTGGTGTTGCTAAAAAGACGATTTTCAACATTTTGGCTCTTGTAACCAATCGTGAGTAGCATAAAATATGCACAGTACTATAAAATCGCGATAAAATAAGCTTCCAATTGGTATAATAGCTTAATATATGCCGTCGGAGCAATGAGTTATCCCCTTTAGGGTAACATTTTGGACCACAACACAGGCCCAACACGCTCACAGACTACGACCAGAGTAAATTCCCTTGTGCCTTTGCAGTCTTGCCAGACGACACAAAAATCATGCCACACATGCAATTAAAGGGGGCAATGAGAGGTTTTTTGGGGCATCCATATTAATGCCATATGTTTGTGATTTTCATAGACACTCAACAGACTTCTACCTTGTATTTAGCTACAGAAATGCCCTCGAAAGAGAACACAAGACTATGTTGATTGGCTTAATTTCAAATAAAACAGCTGAATTAGTATTTGCTCCTAAAGTCAATTAGAAATTTTCAATTATAACATACATTACAATATGACTTTTGTAGGCCTATATGGCAAGACTCCCGCAATGGATTATTATTATTTTTTTTTAAAAGAATAAAATGAAAAAGAAAAATGAAGAAGTATTGATTACGTCTTGCCTGTTCTGATCTTAATCACTTTATTAACAAAACTTGGAATGTCCATTGACATGTGTTACATAATCGCTTTATTTCTTCAAATCTACTGAACCAAATCGAGTGCTGTTTACATTAAAATATTGAAAATTATGTGTTTTAAGATGCTCTTCTTTTTAAATTTATCAAATGTGCTAACCTCTCACTTTTAAAGTTATAGTCACCAATAGTTAGGGTGTAATTCTTTCTGAGACACCTGTATAACCTTTTCCCTGACTCCTGCCATATACACTGTTTTTGTTGTTCATACGTGTAGTAATTGAAATAAAGTTAATGAACATATTTATCTGTCCCAGCACTCTCATATAGACTTACTTTGTAAGCCAAAAAAATAAAAAATAAATCGCTGCCCTTTGAAGTTAGTGAGGGAGACCTACCTGCTCCTGTGGTGTCAAACGACTGCATGCCTAAAGACAAAACGGCTCTTCCTTGATTTACAACATTACCCCTCTGTAATGCTAACCGATGGAATTGTATGAGGTTAGGCCTATCAGGGGGAGTAACCGTGAATATCTTAATCTATCCTTTTCTCAGACCGGGAACAGTCACCTCAATTATGGTTATTAACCTTTTTTTATAATGAATAACTGTTGGCTGGCCTATTGGGTTTCCGGTAAAGTCTTGGCTCATCGAGCGAACATGGCGTTAATCTCACATTTGTTCTAGTCAACCATAACAACTTGCAGCAATACTGCCTCCTCCTTGTGACTGATTGGGATAGATCCATCAATCTACCAAGATACTTAAAAAAGACAGTTATCTTAGCGGTATTGCTCATAATTCTGATTTTAGTTGAGCAAATTTTAGAGAAATAAGGGTAGGTCTAGCTTGAAAGTGCAGAAGCGAGCGCTGCAAAGTGAAATGGGATTTTGTTTACTCGTGCATCGCCATGGTGGTCCGGTTAAGTATTTACCCACGGTGTAGTCTGTGTCACAGACTGCGAAAGATATGATCTAACTTGATATACTCTTGAGAAACAAATGTTATCAGTTCGTCATAGAGATGTGTGTAAATTAAACTAAATCTCAAATATTCCCGGAAAAACGAAGGGGTCCTATGGATGTGTTTTGCCTCAGAGGGTCCTTACACATGTATGTTTTGTTTTGATTGTAACAAATTGGCTCTGACCTGTAGAACCAGCGAGAAAAGTGAACGGTTTTGTCGGTAACTTCGGTGCTCGCAGACTCAGAAAAGTGAACCCCAAATCGCTACGGCTGCATTCTCATTTTTCCCACAAGGCCTTTCGATATTTTTCCAGTCCTTGAGAAAACACTGGTTTCAATTAACGCCATACTTTTTTCAATTTTTAGAGAAAACGGATTACGTACTTACCGGACCACCGTATGCATCGACGATTGCACAATCGGTGAGCGTCAACCCCACCGTCGGACAGCGCCCAAGTCAATAATATGACTTTCGCTGAAGGGGTGTTGCTAGAACGACGTTTTCATTTTGGTCTGTAACCAAATCGTGATAGCAGAATTGACACAGTTACATATAATCGGCGATAAAATAAGCTTTCGCATTGGTATATAGCTTAAATATAGCCGTCCGAGCAATGAGTATCACCTTTAAGGTTAACATTTTGACCATACAGACACAGCCACACACACAGACACAGATACACAGACCATACCATGTAGCGACAGAGTCATCCCTATGTGCCTTCTGCAATTCTTGCTACGACACAAAAAGGTCATGCCACACATGCATTAAGGTTGCATAGAGGTTTTTGGGGCATCCATTATATTGTGTCAGATTTTGTGATTTCATAGACTCTTCCTATACTTCTTCCCTTGTATTTAGCTACCGAAATGCCTCGAAAAGAACACGACTATTTGATTGCTAAATTTTCAAATAAAACAGGCGGAATTTTAGTATTTGCTCCTAAAGTCACTTAAAATTAAATTATACAACATGTACAAATCATGACTTTTGTATTCCTATATGCAAGACTCCCGAATTGATTTTCCCTATTTTTTTCAGGCGATAAAAGCCTCTGAAGTGTCCCTACTCTATAAAGTTGTCCAATTTTTGTTGTCGGCCACTGGGCTTAAAGGGCCATGGTCCGATCGCTAATAGCTCATCCCCAGAAATAGGGTAGTGCTAACATGCGTTTTGAGGTCCTAATGGAACCCCAATTTTAACCTATTTGGAACCCTGAATTTAACTTCTTATGTAGTAAATAGTCAGTGGACCCCTTACTGGACCCCAGTTTCAAAGATTTGGGGGTCCTAGCACTACCCCTGCCCCAGAACCCCAGATTTTACAGTTAGTGGTAAAAAAGTTGATATCTAAAATCATATCACAAATCATATCATGTGCACTTGGGCAAGGCACTTTACCTTGCTTGCCTCTCTCCACCCAGGAGTATAAATGGGTACTGGCATATGCTGGGAATGCAAAACAGTCTCGCTGTGTGGGAGGAGCGGCGAACCCCCCACAGCAACATTACATGAAGGAGTCTGCTGGCCCAAACGCCAATGACAGAGAGATGGGCACTCCGCCTGCGGGCTCACCATTTGCATTTTATCAGGGCTGTAGCCGTGTTAACTAAAGGTGGGTACAAGATACAAACTACAAGCTTAAAAGCTGAACTGTCTGCTGCCGTCTTTTAAGCCAAAAGAGCTTCAGTTTTGGAATCAAAAAGGGATTCCAGTTTGTGGTCCTAATTGAGGACATTAGCAGCAGACTGATGGTGGTAGAATACCTGCATTGTATTGCAGAATATTAGTGTCGTACAGTGGCGTAGCTAGAGGATGTGGCGCCCGGGGGCAAGATGTTAACTTGACGCCCCCCCAAGGGCTCGCTTTAGGGGCCCTAATGTGGTTCAGAGGCAAAGCCCCTTACGGGGTCCAGGGGGCGGAGCCCCCAGAAGCTGCCGTGTTTTAACATGTTTGAGTACCTTCGGAGAGCTCTCAATTTCTCTTTATCATGAAGCAGATGAACTATACTGTCCCTGGCGGGTCCAGGGGGCGGAGCCCCCGGAAGCTCTCGGGTTTTAGCATGTTTGAGTGCCTTCTGAGAGCTTTTAGATCTCATTATCTCGAAGTAGATGAACTATACTGCCCCTGGAGGAGGTTCGGGGGGGGGGGGGGGGAGCACCCGGAAGCTCTCGGGTTTTAGCATGTTTGAGTGCCTTTTTAGAGCCCTCAGTTATCTCTTTATCATGAAGCAGATTAACTATCCTGAAGCTCTCGGGTTTTAACATGTTTGAGTACCTTCGGAGAGCTCTCAATTTCTCTTTATCATGAAGCAGATGAACTATACTGTCCCTGGCGGGTCCAGGGGGCGGAGCCCCCGGAAGCTCTCAATTTTTAGCATGTTTGAGTGCATTTGGAAGGCTCTCATTATCTCATTAAGAAGCAAATGATTTATACATGCCCCTGACGGGGGTCCAGGGGGGGCGAAACCCCTGGAAGCATTCAAGTTTTAGCATGTTCGAGTACATTTGGAGAGCTCTCATTATCTCATCATGAAGCAAATTATCTACAGTACTTGCCCTGACGGGGGTCCAGGGGCAAAGCCCCCAGAAGCTTTCGAGTTTTAGCATGTTTAAGTACCTTCAAAGGGCTCTCAATTATGAACTATAGGTCTATTGCCTGACAGTGTCAATTTTATTTTTCCCCAACGTCATTTCAGCGCCCCCCTGAGGTGGTGCCCGGGGCACATGCCCCCCTTGCCCCCCCTAGCTACGCCACTGGTGTCATAGAGGGAAAACCCTGTCATATTGAACTGCTGGACAAAATTACCTTCAAGACTTAGAAGATTCCCATGGATTTTGTTACCCTTTGCCTTTTGTTCCTTTAGACATTCTTTCTCACGCAGTACTAATTTACATAATATCTTTCGCAGTCTGTGACACAGACTACACCGTGGGTAAATACTTTCCACACCGCTGACACACACACGTACACGTACATATGTACATACAAATTGGTTTCTTGGTCTTGCTTTGAGCAAACATTGTTCAATTGTTAATACTTATTTTGACATTTGTTTGCAACACACATACATGTAGACACACACCTACAAACATGATGACAGCCAGAGAGACAGGCACAGACAGGCATACGAACATAGACACACATACACACACATATGTACACACACACACAGAGGAAAGGTTAGTGGATCAGGAAAATTCCAGACAGTTATTTTAAATTGAGAAAGAAATATTTGGAAAACATAGTTTTATTGCTCCACATCATCCAAACACACATGCGAAATTTCAAGACAATATAAAATAAACACGCAGATAGCAAAACCATTGGCTTCAAAAACCCCACTACTAAAGACCCACAAACGAAGTATTTGTGGGTCCAAAAAAGCTTTTTACTATTGGTTTGGTTTGGTGATTGAAGATTGATTGATTGAAGCTACAAATATTCACCTGTTCATTTTGCAATGGTTTCCTCAGGTTTAATTTGATATATAGCTTGATCATAGCTGGGCTAATAAAATTTTTTTAAATAAGGATACACTCTGTATCAGATTGACTTTCACTCATGTAGCAACTTTTTGTTTTGTTTTGGAGGGGTTGGAGGACACAGCTACTTAATGCTAAGTCATATTGCAGAACTGGTCAATTTTTTATCTTATATACATGTTTATTTTAGCTTAATTTATTAAAGGTGCATTTCGTGAATCCAGCACCTTCTGTTTTATTCATTGTTCACTAGATATCCTTGAGAAAAGCTTATTCACAAATTTTGAGTTGATCCCGATCTTTCGGTTTTGTGTTTTGCGCAAATGATTGTTTCCCATGATCCCATAGGCCAATGTGCTGTAATTTGTCCGTTTATGGACAGAAAATACAAAATTGCGAATTCGTTACAGAAACAACCAAATTTGCATGTATAAGATTAAATGCACGTGGATTACTTGCTAACGTTCAGATGATAAACAACTTCAACTTTTTGAGGAAAGTCGGGGGACGAGGTTGTGGATCACGAAATGCCCCTTTAATTACTGATGAGCATGGGAAATGAGCATTACAGATGTAACACAAATTGACATGACTATTTTACAATTGGTACATGTAGGCAACTAACTCTGTGCAGTTACTTCCTTCAGTTTTTTCTACTATGTAGCTTGAAGTAGGTCTGGCCCACAAATACATGTACATACTTCATCCGGCCTAAACTAAGGAGTGATGTCATAGCGTCACAGAGTGATTGTGCATGCGTATTGCGCACAACGACTTTGCACGCTCACGATTACAGCTGCGGCTTACTGCAATTTGCACCTTTTAAGACTGCGTGAAAGTTATGACGTCACTCCTTAGTTCCGGCTGGACGAAGTATAGACACGAATAGCAACTTTGAAATTGACACTCCCATACTGTCCAAATATGCTAATTAATTTATTATGGATAACATATTTTGGTGTTACAGACGTTACATGTATGATATTACAGTAAACACAACTGTATTAAGTGCTATTTCTTAACCCTAACACGTCACAGGGTAGTCAGCCGTAAAATGGCCGAAGTGCAATTGGAGGCAATGCATAAGTGTCGCCTGACGTCCTAGAAGCAATTGCCTGCAATCAGTGCCTTGCATTGCATTGCATTGCCAATGAGCCGTTTTCCCCACAGCGGAAGAACGGCGGAAAAAGCTTTTTTAGTCTCACATGCAATAGGCAGCAATAGGTCTCCTGTGGAGAAGACGTCACAAGCTCAATGAAGTGCCGAAGTGCAATGATAGGCATTGCCGGTAAAATAAATAGTTCTTGACGTCCGACGTGCAATTACATGCAAATAGGCGCAACTTGATTGCATCTCATACTCTCGTTGCACTTCAGATGGTTGAGGGTTTATTAATGTAATAACATAATCAAGTTATCTTACGTCATGTACTTAATTCTAAAGGAAGGAGGTACAATTATTGTCTTGAGAACTGGATACTCATTTTTCTGAACTTCCAGGGGTGGGGGTGGATAGTTTGCAATGCAATCCTAAATATACGAGCAAATCAGATGCATTCTTTAATCGGAATGACGTTTTCATTACGGACCCATCACCCTGAACTTTAAGACTCCCCTGAGTCGCAACATTTTGTATTTTTAACACTTTAAAGCGGCACTGGCACATTTTCACAAAATATGAAATTTCTTCAATTTGCTCTCAAATGATAGTCTAGGCCTTTGGAAGAACAGAGATATATTTTACACATAAAAATAACATACCTCAAAACAGATAGGGACATTGATATGAGGATAAAGACATCCAGGTAATTTGTAGGCCAACTTTTAAGTTTTCCATAACTTTAATCAACAAATGTGTATACATATTACATGAATATTTTTGACTCGTACTCACTGATATTAAAACCACAAAGGTTATAGACCGATCAAACAGTGTGCATAGCGTGGGGAACATGCATACGGCGTGCGTGTTCTTGTGTTAATCGCCACTTTCGTCGTCTGCTGAATTTAACGTCGCCGGCGACGTTAAATTATAAAATCGTTCTGTTTACCCATAAGGAAGCTGATTTGGTCTTAATCATTTCGGGTGAGGGCTTTTGTATATAAAAGCCTTACAACCATGCAAAAATATCGATTTTGAAAAATCTTGAGGGCGCACTATTTTTCAAATGTGCCAGTGTCTCTTTAAATAACTCAAATTCCTGTACCTATCATATCCTATAGCTCATGTAGTTACCAATTTCTAAGGAAACGTCAACTGAATATTTAATCCCGTATAACTTTCCGTATATTTTATTTTTTTCTCGTATTTTTTTTAAATAATAAAACTTCAATATTTAATCCTGTATAAGTTTCCATGTACTTTTTTTCTCAAAGTACTCCCCGTGGGGTGACCCGTAGTTCCTGTATTTATCTCATAACTCCTCAAACTCCCATATAAAGTTCTCGCCATCCTGTAGTTTATGACCCCCCCCGTCACAACATCAAGTAAGCGTATTTTTTATTCCTCGTAGTTTGCAGCATATCCTATAGGCCCATATAGTTCCTATTTTCTAAATATTAAAACGTAAATATTTCAACCCGTAATTTTCCATACATTTTTTTTTCTTCTCAAAACTCTGTGAGGGGGATGGGTAACCCATAGTATCCATACATACGACAATCAAAGCGAAATAACATGACGTGTTCTTGACCATTTCTTTCTTTAACACCATTTGCACTATAAGGAGCAATATGGTGTATTACGCATAATCGCCTGTTGCCACGCGTAACCACCCGTTGCAACGCACCACGCTTACAAACAAATGATTTACCATAGCAACTGAGCACATTTTTGTTGATTTTTCAGCCATTTCTGAACGGATTTCGTCCAAATATAGGTTAGAACCTGTCCGGTATCCTCATGCACCTTTCATGTGAATTTGGCGCAATATGGATCGAAACTGACGGAGCCTTTTGCGGACAAACATACATATACATACATGGATTTCTTGAATTATAGTAAGATAACTCGGATAAAATTACCCCCCAAGTTCTTGCTAATGACCTTCTAGATCGACAGCGATTTGCAAAAAAAGGCTTAGAAATAAACAGAGTATACATCTACAATTTGCTTGTAACATTTTGAGTAATGGCACTAGTATTGTCGCTGTCGTCACTGTTGTGGAACTGTATGCTGGACATGTCACACACCCGGTCAACTTCATACCCGGTCAAATTCATACACTGTAAATTAAATTTCATCTATAGTCAGGGACAGAATTAGTCGACCAATTGCGCGTATGTCAAGGTTTGTCAATCAGCGCGGCGCGGACTGGGATTTGTTTGAATGTGTAGTATGGGCGGGGCATGTTCGAACAAAATATGATTTAAAATGTCAAAACATGCCCTATTTGAGTCGGGTTTTCGACGCAGGGTTACAATAATTCACATAAGTAAACTTTCTGTTTCAATAAGCTTAAAATGTTTTCAGATTCTTCTTCACTATCGACATTTGTTCTGCACCACCAAATTACGTCAGACGTGCAAATGGTCGCCTTATTTTGTCCCTGACTTTAGACAATGTACAATTTCATACCCGCCGCGCCTGGGACTCGCGTAATCCATACAAAAGTATATGGATTACCATATAATTTGGTAATTTCTTGCGAATATTTGATCAACAACAAGTTCATACACGTAGAATAGCTATGAATATAAGTAAAAACAATGATAAAAATAATAAGCTTTTATAGGGTCCTTGCACGGAAGGTAAATTATATTGAATGGACTTTTGTTTGCCCTCCAGATCATCCAAGGATGCGAAGAATACAATGCATGCACCTGGTTCACCTGAACATTTCCCAGCTATTTCTACAGGTGATTCCTTGTATTCTCTGTATGCTTGGGTTGTTCTGGAGGCAGGTCTGGCCAAGATAACCTATATTGACCTGCAGTGCAAGCGCCCTATAGGCTTATAAAATGCGATGATCGACTGCGGAAGTAGCAAAACTTGTAAACTATCAGAATCCAAATTTCTACATAGAGTACATTTGGGCTTACTTATTTGCAACATGTTTGACTTCAATAATTTGTTGGATAGCAAGTGGATAGTAAATCAACTAGTTCCCTTGATTTTTAAACTGGAAGGTTTTATAGTTGCCGTAATAATTGTTTGAACTACATGTAAGGAGTAAAAGCATACGCAGTAGCCAGTACCGGTGTTTGCGAACAGTACACGTGTGACGGGTGTATCGTGTGCCTATTTTTATCTTTGTGTTTATGCGCTGTTTACAGCAGTGTGACTTTCACACACACATGCAACACAGATTGTTCGAATCAGTTCAAACAATTATTACTCAGACTCAGAGTATACTAGGTGCTCAGGTGAAAAAATTGCTCTACCTTCACTCAATGCCATGGGAATTTTATTAACATCAAGTTCACATTCATATGTGGGTGGGTAAGTTATGGTTGAACAGATCAACTTCTACAATGTACACCAGGTACATGATTTATTTAGCCTTAGCCCCGGGGGGGGCCACTTGTATTCAAAGGTGGATATGATGCGTGAACAAGAAACGCGTAAAAAGGGTGTCTTTTTTCCAACAGGCGATGTACGCGCGTACATCGTTTAGGGTGTCAAAAACAGCAAAATATGGAAAAAAGGGTATGTTTTTTCTTAACCCTGAAATTGTCATGTTATATCTCATTCAGCAGGAATTAAAATCATCCAAAATATTGTACTCGTAACTTGGGAAGTAAAGCAAAGCAAGATAAAAGGATATATTTACGATTCAATTCACTGCGTACTTGTTGAGGGTATCATAAACAGATAAAAATACTTGTTTAGGGTACACAAACAAAACCGCACCGTTGTTTCTTGGTTAATTTCTGGGCATGCGTACTGATGCTTGAGTGAATTCTATTTTTAGATGCCCGGTAGCGTCGGCGATTCACCGGCAAACAGCGCCGAAATCTGAAGTACAAAATACCTTTTCACATGAAATATATCTTACAGAAATGTAGACGAATGTCAAAGGAACAAAAACCATTGAGGGCTGCATGACGAAATTAACGGTAAAGGGTGGAATTTTTTATCCTAACATTGCACTATTTGCCGCTGCCAGGCGATTCACCACCATCTTAAAATAGACAGCTTTCAAAAAATGCAAGCAAGGGTGAGAGTAGCCTTCTAAAACCTATTCATTTGTCCCATTATCTTTCGTTTTTTTGAAATTAGTTGCATGGAAAGAAAAAAAATGCATATAAAAATTTCTGAAAACCATATGTCCTTCAGAGTTATTTGATATAGGGTGCGCTGCTGTTATTAGGGATGTCAAAATGGGCACTCAAAATGGTTGGAATGCCCTCCACAAGGCAGAAACTGAACCCCATTTTCTTGGCATTCTAAATCAGGAAAATATTTTGTAGGCTAGGGGAAAGGGTGCTTATATATTTGAACCTTTACATATTCTTGTACAAATTAAATCCATGTAAAACAAAGAATAAAGTCTAAAAATTAGGAAATTATAAAGTCCCTGGTTTTCCTCTCTCGGGCAACAAAAATTGTGCCCAGTGGACCCACCATCATTTAAAGACCTGTTGACACCTTATGTACCAATCTTGAATCAAAAATTCGGGTTGATCTAACCCAACTTTACAACGTTGCCACCCCTTTTTAGAAAGAATATGATCTAAAGATTCATGTCTGAGGGGGCACTTTTCATTTAATCCTCACTTTGAAAGTAAAAGAAAATAATGCATTATGAACATAAATTCTACATTTGGCTGTCTTTCGAGGAGAAATCACTGAAGTCAACGCAAAATACAGAAAAGTGCTGGTTGTTATATTTCAAATCTTTAAATTATTATCTACAACTTTCGGTGAAACATTTTGTTCACAGCAGGTAGGATCACACCGCAAAATGCATTCAGTGTTTACGCTACTAATTCAGTCATTTTTCAGAGATACATATACTTGAGGAAATTAAATGTTTGCATCTTCATCGCCAATATTTTGAAAGGTTAACCCACTGTTGGACCACAGTTTACTGAATGTTTTAATCTGAGCTTTATATCATTTTTGCATTAAATTAATGAGCTGGACTTCGTCATTTTTCTGAAGCAATAGCCTGGTCCATGTGGTAAAATTGAACAAGAGGGGGGGGGGGGGTGGGGGGGGGGGGGGGGGGGACTTGTTGTAGGCCAAAAATAAAAAAAATTAGGGCTCTTCAAAGGCAAGTTTTGGTTTTTTAAAATGATTGTCCCAGCACATGCAGAACGGGAAATCTTTCAACTTGTGGAGCACTTAAAAAATTAATCTCATGATCCGCTTACTGAAGGTGATTCTTGTGTCATTCTACTACAGAAGCAGAGAGGAATTAGGTTCAATTTCTATATAGAAATTAAACCCTATCTCAAACTTCAAAAAATTTTTCTGGACATCCCTTATGTTATTCTGCGGGTGCGAGGAAGGAGGTCACGGATCACAAGAATCCCTATGCCAGAAGGCGAAGTTCATTATAACACATAATCACGGTTAGTGCCGGTTTGGTGAAAATGCGAATATACAAAACACGGCCTGAAGTCACATGTATGAACAACAGTGCTTTTAGTCGTGACAGTAAACGCCCTGGTTTGGCCGCCATTTTGTTTTTTTAACCAATGGATAGAAAAATGAAAAGGTCGAATTAAAAATTCGCCGATTTCTTTGGCAGAAGGGATTCATTAATAAAAGAGGTGGCACTGTGGTTATGGAGATGTTATAACCTTAACGATGAGGTAAGGTAGGAGTAATCTTCGTATTGTAGCGTGTTGTCCAAACTGGGCACACGTCAATTCAGCCACTTGGCCGTGTTCCAAATGTTTTCAGTGGTGATGCCTCAAGCTGGCAACAATCCCGGGGCCACAGGGTATTATGCGTCAAGATTCCGAATGGTAGTTTATGAGGACTCGAGATGGGGATTATTTAGGTGCATGTCACATGCAAAGATATTTAAGCATGTCAACAGTAATTCCAGACAAGGTCTACCATGAAACACTCATAACAAATAATTAGGGAGGAAACTATGAGTACATTTTTATTCCTTGTAAACCAAGATATTGAAAATATTTACTTATTTCAAAACAGTATTTATACATCATTCAAACATTGCTACTGCGAAGATGATGGTCACGTGGGCGGTTACGAGGGGGAAACTACAATTTGAAATTTTCTCGGAAAACACAGGTGAATATTGCATCCGATCTCTAAAACAAAAAAACGACCCTCACTTGCAATGACTGCTATCACGTAGTACATGTGCGGTATTCTTACCGATTGAATAGGTCATTTCGATACCTATTGACAGTTAATTACAAAAGATCCCTGTATCAGGTTTTAAGATGTCAATATTCATAAATTCTACGGGGGGAAAGAAAGCATTCGATTTTCACTAAAAATGCAACGGAGTGCCCGTTTTGTTCTGTTTGAGATGATAATTAAGCTGTCATGATGGAAAATTTTGTGATTCGAATGCGCATGCGGTACAACATTGCATGTGGATTCAATTCATTGTCCTGATGCACGACATGAGATTATGTCTTTCAACAATATGTCTTTCACTGATCAGTATCAGTGATAGATCAGAAAACGTCAATGGGTGTTGTAGGTGGGCCACGTATACATTATTGGAAATAGGATTCGATGCATAAAAAAACTTCTCTGAGCATGATGAGTTATCAAGGAAACTTCTGGTTCACCGGAAGCTACCTGGCCGTCAGTGATCAGTAATAGCGGCGGCACTTCATATTAGCCTACACGGCCAATTTCTTTATGGTAGTAACCACACAGCTACCACGAGGGGTAGGGACATGGATCACCTACCCACAAGACGTACACTCCCCAGCCAGGGATTCCGTGTATTTTTGCCGCATTAGAGAGAGGGTACTACACAGCGGCTGTCTGCACTGGCGTGGAGTAGCTACGTGGTACACCGGCTCTCAGCGCACTGGTATTCTCATGCCCAATTTGGGTTGTTTTGATATTTGGCATATATTTGCAATTTGTTATTACATGTGCGGGAATTTGGGGGTTTTTGATGATTGCACCCGGATTTGAATTTCGTAATGATTTTCCTAAAAACGTTCAAAAGATGCTAAACGGAGCCTGAGTGTATAGCGCCCTCCTTTCATGAAATTTGCATGCCCTCTCAAAATGCGTCCGTGGTAACCGTGGGGTAGCTACTTGGTAGCTGCGTGTCTAACTCCTGCACTGTCTACTCAACATCCCCCTTCTCTCCACCTATTGGCAGCTACAGGGTAGCCATTGGGGTAGGGACATCAGAGTAGCCACATTACTGTTTAAACCCCCCTAATATTTAATAACTGTGTAATTTGTAAGCCCTAGCTTGCGCTTACCGCCTCGCAATTACCCAGTGTGTACTGTGCAGTATCTGCCGCGGGAGACAGGGTGTAGCTCGCCGTAGAGGCTACCACGTGAGTAAGAATCCGGCCGTGTATCAAAATTTCTTAAGTACAACTGACAAGTGTTTTGGGGTATGTTTTATCTTGTTTTTTAGTCGGTGAAAATATGTGTTTAGGGTGCTTTTGAAAGTCCATGTTCACTCATCATATCACCTTTGAATACCAGTGCCCCCCCCCCCCCCGGGCCTTAGCCCTGCTTTAGCTTCGCTTTGCCAGTTGTGTGATGGGAGGGGTTTTTCGACAGCACACTCACTGCACTCGGTCACGTCACTGGGTCTCAGACTCAGTTCTCAGCTAGCCGAAAATTGATCTTACCGGAAATTTAGATTTGCATAAAAAAAATCAAAATTTCTACAAACCTTAAACACTGTTGACGAGTCTGCTTATCAAAAGTGCATCGAGGCAACAATATCATCACAGACATGAAGACAAGTGTTTGTATTTCAAACGCTCTTAATTAGTTCCGGGGTTCCTGTACGCAATGTGTTGAAACAGGGACAACAATCATGGGAGGGGGGGGGAAGGCAAGGTCATAACGGTTCCTGCTGTTTTATTGTACCGTTAATTGCACAGCTAATACAGGAAAACCAGCCAAACAACTACTCGATTGCCTATTTCTATTATATTTACTGATCATCTTTTCACCAATTCTTCATGCCGTTTAGCTTTTGAGTAAGAATATTATGATTGTAAGTCATTTATTATTATTGTTTTGATACCATTAAGTAGCTTATCAATCCTCATTCTAAAACGTTGATAGTTTGTAGTTGATAGTTCAATATTCTGTTTAAAAACGCTGTATACGTTGCCGGTTGATTGCCTATTTCATTCACTCCAAAGATCAGATGGAAATATCTAAACTTTTTTTTTTATTATTATTACCTGTACTTAGTTTGGTGGTTGGAGGCAAACATACAGATAATGGTCCACCAAATCCTTCTACTCACAAGCTTAAAGGTGCAACGAGAGATTCACATATCAGGTGTCCTTTAAAAAATCAAAAGTACTGATTTTTGCCCTGTTGTAAAGCTTTCCATAAAAAATAACCCCATCTGAAAGGATTAAGCTGAGAAATGTTTCTTTGGTACAAAAAAATTGAAATTTCTAATTTCATATAGGAGCAAATACAAAATTCAGCCTATGTTTTACATTGAAATATAAGCAAATCAGAATCACATGTTTTCTCTCTTTTAAGACATTCCTGTAGCCAAATACAAGGCTAGAAATCTATTGGGTGTCTAGTCTATATGAAATTACTATTATGATACAATATTTGGGTGCCTCAAAAATCTCTCGTTGCACTATTACATCTATGATATCAATGACATGGAAAATCTAGAATAATTTAGCCCAGATCCCAACAGAGAGCATACAGCTAAGCATCATGTGTCAGAAAATGGAATATCTACACTTGATATGATATAATAAACGGGTAGAACTTGGGAAGTGAGCTGGAAGGAATTTGATTTCTTCATGTTAAACAGAATGGCGTAAAGCCCATGATATACTTCCAATCGCAGCGAGCGATTTCCGCGCGTGAGCATGCGTAACACTTGATCTTGGGTCAAAATCCGGTATTGCGCACGCCAATCGCTCGCTCGGGGCTCGCTGCGACTGGAAGTATATCATGCATAGGCTTAACCGGGGATTGCCCCCTTTCTCCCAAATGAGATTAGGAAAAGTTATTGATACTAGTATTTTTACGATATTTTACCGTAAAACGTCTGTTTTTATAGTTGGTTTACGGGTATTTTACCATACCTGCCCAATATATACGGTCAACCGTAAAATTTGCATGTAAATAAGCTTAAATAAGCGTAAATATTTTACGGTTCAAGTTCACCGTAAAAATACGGTGGATCTTTTACAGTGAGGCCTATCATTGTGTCTTTTAATAGGCTTGTTTGAAACAGGGTGGCCTATGGTAAAAAAAACCCCGAAAACGATAGGCCTAAAAGCCAAGTGAAAAACTATAAAGGGCCAAACAAAAGTCGCCCACCTCCCGAGTGAAGCAAGATAAATCGTGCTACTCGCGGTGATGCCCCCAGTGATAGACTAATTATATTATTGCTCCCGCCTGTCCCCCCGAAAATGTCTGGTTACGTCAAGTAAATAGTAAATTATTTCATTCACGTTCTACCCTTTTTAAATGAGTAGGCCTATATACACCGGGTACATCCGTCGTAGACGAGACATATATTCAGTAAAGCACATGATTCCACTCTATATTTTAATAATTAATCTTAGGCATTTTTGCTTGTTTTCTTTCCACTATCTCTAGAGGGTAAGTTTTCCAAACCCTCCCAAACACATAGCCTAGCTAGGCCTGGCCTAGGCCTAAGTCTCAAGTGTGAGTGTCGTCCGGCGGTGGAGTTTGGTGCAGACCAGTGAGCTTGTTTATATAGGCCTATGAGGAAGAAAAGAGACCAAAGAAAGAGCCTTCCCAGGTCAAAATTCCAGTTGATCCCAGTTGAA
The DNA here is from genome assembly GCA_023653785.1 of Ophioderma brevispina. Taxonomy (NCBI): domain Eukaryota; kingdom Metazoa; phylum Echinodermata; class Ophiuroidea; order Amphilepidida; family Ophiodermatidae; genus Ophioderma; species Ophioderma brevispina. The sequence goes on along the minus strand of JAMKCH010067236.1, from coordinate 10,081 downwards.
AGTTGTTCCATTTTCCGTGACGGAACTAACTGGTTTCAACTGTTTTTAACTGTTTGTAACTGGTCTTAACTGAGTTCAACTGTTCAGTAAAAACCTTGTTGAAAATTGTTCCATTTTCCGTCACGGAATCAACTGATTCAACTGGATTCAACTGGATATTCAACTGGGATCAACTGGATTCAACTGGTTCCAGTTGGAACCAGTTCAACTGAAATCAACTGGAATTTTGACCTGGGTTGGGGTACACTGCAGACCCGGTCGGGTACCCGTGCTCGTTCCAAAAAAAGAGGGACTAGCTGCAAATGCGGGACTACCGCTAGGGGTATCAAATTCACAATAATCAAGTTCTAGTCCCGCTAGGGGTATCAAATCAGTTGTGATTGTGACTGGTTCAATGATACAAATAGGGGAAAATTAACCTAAACATACCAGCAAAATAACCAACCCAAATGTGTAATTTGTCTTGCAGTAGCGCACACGTGGTCAGTTTTCTTGTATATTAGATATTTAAAGGTATTCTTTATTCACGTATTTAGAACGGGTCCCGCAAGGGGTATACACTGCAAATTGGTCCCGTTAGGGGTATATTTTCACAGAAAACTCACCAAAAACTGGTCCCGTTAGGGGTATATTTTCACTGAAAATTGGTCCCGTTAGGGGTCAACTTCAGAACCCCTGACGAGCATTGGGTAAACCTCAACAAACGCCTGATAAAACCCCCCCCCCCCCCGACTGCAGATTGGTTGAACTGATGACTTGTGGAGCTAGGCCTACTGTGGGAGCCATATTGAGAGTTTTTTTTGTTTTTTTTTTCAGATGAAAGCGCGATTTGAGAATGCAGCAGGAACCCAAAGATTTGGTCAATGGTTAAAACAGATGTAATAATGCACTTTTTAATGTTTTGTTTTGTTCTATTTTTTTTTGTTTGGATTTGAATGAGGCTTGAATGAATTGGTGTTTTTTAGTTTAGTAAGTGAAAGGTTAAAAATGTGACAAAGTGGATTAATTGGTAATATATGCAGAAGAGCGATTTTAGATATACGCTGGAGTCAATATCATTTTATATCAGTACTTTTTCCCTTCAAACTCATTTAGGAGTTTTTTGGGATCATGATGGATCATATAGTCCGAGGTTGCTCTGACTAGACACTCCACATTGGGGTCCCGGACTCCCGGCATTGGGTAGATCGTTCGGGCTGGTGTCCGAGCTACGTACAAGCTAGATGATGGACCAGTGAAATGCATATATTTTGTGAGGTGTTTTGGGAGTGATAGGCTATTAGGCCCCTTAGGCCTATAGGCCTATCGGATGTTGTTTGCAAAAGGACTTAAAAAGTGGGAAATGTTATCGGTTGTAGGCCCTCTATATATTTTGTTTTTAAATTTTATCACCGCGTCAGTCACCCAAATACCCTAGTTTGGGGGAAATTTTCACCAAAAATTTTGCAAAATTATCACCCAAAGACCCCATTGTGCGGGAAAAACTTTTTTCCACTGGGTGGTGGGGTTAAAACCACTGACCTCCCGCGGTAAATTATAGAGCAAAGCCAGTGAACGGCGACGGCAACATATCTGGGTGACGGGGCCGGGGATTTCACTCTGGGGACATGTTGACCTGAGGCTCCAACTGGAACAACAGGTATAGGTCAGGAGAGAAAATCCTAGTCATAATTTATGCGACCAAACTTTAGTTGAAGCATTTATAAATGCTAATAGCTGAAGGTACTTCGACCCTCCCGGGGGGGGGGGGACTCCCTAAAAATAGGTGACGGGGATGTGCGGCACTATTGACCCCCTTTTTTAAAACCTGCTGTCACTGAAAGACCTCCTTTTTTAACCTGTCACTGAAAGACCCCCCTTTTTTTACTCTCAGTTGATGCCTCCCATTTTTAATCAAATGTCACTGAATGACCCCCTTATTTGCATGCTCTCACAGAAAGCCCCTATAAACTGGGTTTTAATGGTTAGAATTTGCCCGAGAATGACCCCCTTTTTTCACAAAATGTGAGAGGCTGCAGTGATTGACCCCAGTTTTGCATCCTCCTAACCAAATGACCCCCTTTTTCCCCTTAAAGTTCCTCAGCGAATGCCCCCTACTTTGAAAGTCCAATCCGCACATCCCCGTCACTTTCATATATGAGTGCCCCCCCGGACGACCCTAGTTATGCTTGCCTAACTAGGCATATATTGCTCTCAGTCGAGTCATTTACTGTGTCGTGTCGTGGTGAGTGTACCTTTTTACGTGTATTATATTGTATACAAATATTGACTGCTCATGAGGGACATGGTGCAAGATAACTACCCGAGGTGACGTGAGACCGTGAGCCTACTATTTTCCCGAGACCGAAGGTTGAGGGAAAAAATAGTAGGCCCACAGTCTCCAGTCACGAGGGGAGGCATTTTGCACCATTTCACGAATATAGAGCCGTCAATATTTGTTTATTTATAAACATATAAAAATTATTATTCTGTCATTTGAAAAACCTGGCAAGGTATGTCGAGATCAGCTGCAAACCGCAACTCAAATGATACCAATGCAGGGACAAAAGTTCCCATAAAAATGAACTTTGCCCCATGATGGGGGGAAATAAGTAGCTTTTTATGGGAACTTTTTTTCCATCCTGTGAAATTTGGGGAACAGTATCAAATAATTTTATGTCCCTGAATTAGTATCCACTCAATTCAAATGACCGAATATTTTTATGTCGTATATAAACGCACGAGAAAGGCCAAAATGGAAAAAAAGCAACGGTGAGGCTGCAGGGAACTACTACGACCCCCCCCCCCCAACATGGGTTCCAGTCAGAGGAACCTCGGAATAGTACTATACGCCGAATTCATTTGAAATCTCGCAAATTATAAGTATTCATCAAGCAGAACGGAAGCAAAAGGAGGAGGCCAGATGAACAAATCCCTCGCAGCTTCTGCCGCTCGGTATTGCCGGTTTTAAACATTGTTAATGATACATTGTTGAAGTAATATGAACCACAGATAGAAATGGAAGGGTTCGCATGGCAACCTAAATATACGAGCAAATCAGACGCATTATGAATCGAATGACGTGTTTCGTTATGGACCGCCAATTTAGGTTGCAGAAGAGTGTACTTAAAATACCGTTGTAGCAGCAATTTACTGAATTCACAAATACAACTCTAGATAAAATACTCACCCAGACTTGCTAAACGTCTTTATAAAACAAATCCTCAACAGATGATTTGCAAAAAACATGCTTAGAAATAAAACAAAATATACATTACATTTCTTTCCCTTGTTGAGTAATGGGCGCTAGTATTCCGCTGTGGTCACTGTTGTGGAAATATACAATCTTATATGTGGAAGGATTCCCTATTTGGATCTCATAATTAACATTATGAAATTTTTAGAATCTATTGATAAAAGACCTTCTGGGGTAAAGGTAAGTTGTGTGCCTTGTTTTACGAGCGAGGATGATATTAAACAATTTTTATTAGCTCCGAAAAACACGGCGAAATGACCTTTTGGAAACCTTTTGCTTCGCACAAGCCTATTCATTTTTTACACTCATGCAATGTTTACAACATTATTGTATACGGAAGTGCTTCTACCGTGATTCGAGTACGCCCAATTAAAAAACATGTTCATCACGGTAGAAGGTCCTTTTACTAATAGGAGTGAGCTGTAACTTCGGGGGATGAAGTTTGTATCCTTATTCCTGCCTATGGCCCCTTCACGCGGGTTATCCGTTGAAGTGCGGAATTCTTGGGTCAAATACTTGAGCATAGCCTTAGGACTTGAATGATAGCCTAGCCTAGCTTGACAAGTCATAGCCCGGGGCGAGACGACTCCCAATATATGGAGTGTCCAGTTAGAGTAACCTCGAACTAAGCCTAGCCTAAGTCATTGACACGTGGCTGTCTTTTAAGTCTGTGGGACACCTGACATGCCTGATTTTGGGAGGACGTTAGGCCATGGCCATGGGAATGAAAGTTTTAGATTTGCTTCCACCGCCCGCATGCTCCAAAACCTGCCGCCGAAAATTTTCATTATTTTAAAAAAATTCATTATTTGCATAAAAAATGCTCTTCATCACAAAAAATCAAGTTTTAAATCATCAAACAGCTGGAAAAGGGTACAATTAAGCAATAACAATAGACATGCATGCAGTCTCTCACATCTCTTGATGTGATTGATCCGTCGTCAGCTCTGGCTGGAAACCCGTGAACTCGCAACCAATGAAAATGTACATAATGAATAATGAAATAAAGCCTCATGCCTTTTGAAAAAAGTCTGGATGCAAATCTAAAACTTTCATCCTCATGGCCTTACATCGGCACTAACTTTTTGGGTGTGGGCATAGCAAAGAAGTACTTCCAAGTTCCATACATTTTCATGATTTTATTGTTGTTTCCTTTTAAAGGCTGACTCAGGCTTCGAAATATAATATTTTTGTGTATAAATTAAAATAAGCAACTACAAATAAAGATAGTAACCTAAAATGCTTAATTCCAAAGTTAGGGATGAATCGGATGTTTCGTTTTCATGCAGTAAACACTTATATAAAGTTATGCATAGCAGTGCCATAGAATACCGTGTATAACAAAATTTCCGGATCTGGAATTTTATAACAAAATTGTGATTTTCTATATGAAGGACCTCGATTTGAGCTTAGTTATTTCACACAATGATTATTATGGGTTGTTTTACAATCAGGGTACCTCTTGGCTGAACACTACAATGTGACCCATAAAAAACAACGTCTGTACTTTTTCATAAATTGCACTATGCCAACTTAAAGACCACCAAAAACACTACCTACAGCTGCAAATAAACCATTTGAAATGCTTGATGACTAACAAAAATATGTACATATGTATGGAAAATGCTTAAAATCACTGTCTCATTTGATGTAGGCTAATATTTGAGTAGATCCAGTACTGTCATAAAGAACATTTAGGACAACATTCAACATTCAGGAATAACATTTGAAGCAAGGTAATTAATATCCAGAAATTTTAAAAGAATGTGACCATTTGGTAACAAATGGCGCCAATTTGAAATTTAGTTGTAAATTCCGTCAAAAATGTCCTCTCCGAATTTAAGATAATAAAGCTTAAACTAAATTGACAGATTGATTTGTGGTATTTGCTGTCAAAAACTCTAGTTTATGTTTTACACATTTGTAATAAACACATGATGGCTACCCATTAAGTTTTCCTGTATCACATGATCAAATGTAAGAGGTCAGTGTTCCGTCAAAATCTGTCCTTTCCGAATACATGAAGTTTCACTAACCATAAAAAATTATTCCTGAACACCTCACACCTCCAAATTTTGGAAACATATTGGGAAAGAATTTAGTATTCTGCCACAGGCTACGAAATTCGGCAACGTTAACGGAAGAAACCGCATGTTAAAGTGCCGAATTTTAAGTGTTGGCGATACTAAATTCATCCCCATATTGTTTGAATACAAAAACATTAATACTGAAAATAATCAAAGCACTTTGTTTTTTCACCCCAAATGTAGAAACGAATGATGTGTTCCGTCAAAATCTTGTCCTCTCCGAAAAATGTAACATTTCATCAATCATAAAAATTGTTCACGAAGATGTGACGCCTCCAAATTTTGGAATTATACTTCTTGGCTTGCCTACAATGTAAAAACATCAATATTGAATATAATCATGACACTTCATTTTTCACCCCAAATGAGACAGCCGAGGTACCCTGATTGTAAAACAACCCTTATATGGACAAGCATTATGTATATGCAAAAACACGATTTGCTTGAAAATTGAGTGCGTCCTCATCGGGAAATCTCTGAGTCAGCCATTAATCAAATAGGTGCATTTCTGCACCACCTGTTTTATTCATGGTTGACTAGATAACCTTGAGAAAAGCTTATTCACAAAATTTGAGTTGATCCCGTTCTTGCAGTTTTGTGTTATGTGTAAATGCTTGTTTCCCACGGTCCACTGTGGTGTAATTTTCTGTTCGTTTGATGCAGTGTTCATTTTGAGGAGGTTGCAAGAGGAATATCGAGCAAAAGGGAAGAAGATGTGCTTTGTGGATCTGGAGAAGGCTTTTGATAGAGTGCCGAGGAAAGTGATGGAGTGGGCGATGAGGAAGAGGGGTATACCAGAAGTGGTGGTTAGAGCGGTGATGAGTCTGTATGAAGGAGCAAAGACAAGAGTTAGAGTAGGGTCTGAGGAGTTTGAGGTGAAGGTGGGTGTGCATCAGGGTTCTGTGCTGTCGCCGTTGGTGTTTGCAATTGTGGTTGATGTGGTTACGGAGAGTGCAAAAGAAGGTTTGATGAGTGAGATGCTGTATGCTGATGACTTAGTTTTAATGTGTGAGACAATGGAGGGTTTGAGGGAGAAGTTTTGGAAGTGGAAGAAGGCATTTGAGAGTAAGGGCCTGAAGGTAAACCTTGGGAAGACTAAAGTGATGGTGAGTGGGGAGGAGGGGGAGGTGTTAGTGTGTAAGGTGGATCCATGTGGAGTATGTGGAAAGAGGGTGAGGCCAAATTCAGGGTGGTGTGAGAAATGTGGGAAATGGATTCGTGGGAGATACACAAAGATGAAGAGAGTGACTCCAAGTTTGGCAAGAGATTTTGTGTGTGGAAGATGCAAGAAGGGAGTTGAGGGAGTGCGGAAGGAGGTGGAAAAGTTGTGTGACAAGGTGGAAACAGTGAAGGAGCTCACATACTTAGGGGACAGGGTTAGTGCGGGTGGTGGATGTGAGGCGGCTGTGGCAGCCAGAGTAAGGTATGGGTGGGTGGAGTTAGAGAATGTGGAGAGTTGTTACATGGAAGAAGATTTCCTTGAAGATGAAAGGGATGGTGTACAAGAGTTGTGTGAGATCAGTGATGCTGTAGCCTGTATGGGAGTGAGACATGGTGCCTGAGTGAAAATGAGATGAGGATTTTGAGAAGGACGGAGAGAGCAATGTTGAGAGTAAATGTGTGGTGTGAAATTGATGGATAGGAAGAAGACTGAGGATTTGATGCTGATGTTGGGTTTGGAAGAGGCGGCTGATCGATTGGCGAAGGCGAATGGTGTAAGATGGTATGGGCACGTGCTGAGGAAAGATGAGCATGTTTTAAAAAGGGCTTTGGAGTTTGAGGTGGGTGGTTTGAGGAAGAGGGGTCAACCAAAGAGGACATTGATGGAAAGGCCAGTGGAGGAGGAGAGTAGGAGGTTTTGGTTGAGGATGGGGGAATTGAATTGCATTGAATCGGGTGAAGTAAAGAGGGAGTAAGGGCGATTGCTACGAATGTGAGGTGAAACCGGATTTAAAACTTGGTTTTACTACTACTACTTGCGGACAGTATACAAAATACGACCGAATTTGCACGTAAGATTTGGTACACATGGATTACTAAGGCTAACAGTTCAGATGATATAAAAATCTCATCTTTTTTTAGGCAAGTCGGGGGGATGAGGTTGTGGATCACGAAATACCCCTTTAAGCAAAATGATAACGAATAATAACAAAGTCAGCTGGGGAGGTAGCACGATTCGTCATGCATTATAATGCATCTGGCCTTAGCTTTTATGATTGTGTCTTTTACATAGGCCGCTTGCATTATAAGGCATGATTGCCACACCGCAGTTAATTCTGGGGACAGCCCGTCACCCGTGTGGTACAAAATAAATGGCCGACGGCCGCGATAAATTAAGTTTGACTGGGTGACTTTCACTTTTTAATCATCAATCTTTCAATGACCAAGTGATTCTGCGACCAACATCAACACCTCACATTAAAGCTAAGAAGATTGTGGTCACGGTAAACTAGGTTGTGAGTATCAAAGCACATAAATAATAATGCAATGGGATCAAACACAAAAACGTGTCTCCCGGCCCATTTCACACCTAACGATCTAGATATGTAGGAGCATCTTGCCTCGAACAGGGCGGCCTATAGTAAAAATGAAAATGATAAAATCCAAGTGAAAAATGATAAAGGACCAAACAAAAATTGCCACCACTGTGAAGAAGCAAGATGAATCGTGCTACTGGGGAGGTGGTGTGGTGAAGGAGCCGTGCATGGTGCAGCCACCTCCTGTGTTATGTCTATGGGAATTTGGGGAAAGAATTTAGTATTCTGCCACCACCCTACATCGCTCAAATTTGCTCCCCATATCAATAGATCGACATTCTAAAGAGGGCAACACTTTTGATGGGGGTAGAGACTAGAGTGAAAATGGGGCCTGGTAATGGTATTTTTTTTGGGGGGTATTCTAAAAAAAAAATCTTGCATTTGCTCTTCTGTGTTTCTTTCCTCCTATCCTTTTTCTATCTATTCCACGCTCCAGGTATTGTCCTTTATGTCCGTACTCTATGTGTACACTACTTTATTATTAAGTTGACTTACTATTACTATTTTTTATTTGTTTCCCACCTAACTCGAACCTGGACAGCATAGTCAAGAGTCTTCTTATCTATCCATTACACCACCATGAAATTGCATTGGGGTGAATGGTTTGTGGATGGCTGTCTATCTTAATATACATGTATAATATTTGTGAATATGTATGAAAACATTGTCCGTATTTTGACAGGAAGTGACCATAAAGTAATGTTGAATGGCTGTTAAAGATTAAAATCTATTGGGGATGAATTCTGTATTCTACCACCACTTAAAGTTGACACCCTTAACATGCGGTTTATTTCGTTAACGTTGCCGAATTGGTAGAATACTAAATTCTTTCCATATATTGTCTTAAATTCAACCTAAATTAGAATTTTTGGTAGAGTTTTGAAAAGAACTAGAAAATAGAAACACCATTGGTGACGGCCTCTTTGAAGTGAAAGGTTGAAGTTGGCCAATACCAAAATAGCGTTCAGGTGTGTTTGTCACAAATATATGAATTTACGTTGCAGTGTTGACAGGGAGGAAAATGCTAGGTATATGAGGATTTGAACAGAGCTGTGTCATTACTATATTTTGACGGCTGATAGGTTGTGTTTGGCTCAGTACCTACCACAGGGTTGACCTTCCACATACAGAAATGCATAAAATGTCATCCAATTTGTAAATTTTGTGTAGGTTGATAAAAAAAACCCTAAAATGACCTTAGGATGACTTCAAATATAAAGTTGACATTATATTTTCATTAAAATATCATTAGAATCTGAATCTAAATAGGAGTGGGCTATACAGGGGTGAAAATTCATTTTTTTGTCATTTTATTTTTGCAACAGTTTTTTGTATTCCATTTACTCTATCTCAACATGAAATGACAAATTTTTTGCCTGGGGTCTAAGAAAAAAGTGCGCCGGGCCAAAATCCAAAATGGCCGCCGTTTCCCCCCAAAAATCAAATTTTCAGCCATAACTTTTGTCATTTTGTGGTGTTTTTACTTGTTTGTGGTCTCTAACCCCATGTTTTTGGGGTCAAGCAATCTGTTAATGCATCTAAAATAGCTAAAAGCTATCAGGTGTAGAGTGAGCACCTGTTTTGACAACAATTTCTGCTTATTTTACCTTAATTAGCAAATTTCGCGAAAGATGTCCTCAATTTCTTTGGCATTGCTTATAAGACAAAATGTGGCTTTCTACTAGAGAAGTTGCAGGTTCCTGACACGGCCACTGGCACAATCTGTTGCTCTGTAGTGTCCTGAATGTCATCAGTCCCGTGTGGTCACTGCCAGATTCCATCTCCGGAACCAGCACGCATCGTGGTCCACTCGGAAAGTTCCATCCCCAAATGTTGTCTTTCAAGTAGAACCCAATGTACCATCTTTTGGTGCCTAACTCTTCCCAAATAACAGCAAGTGGTTGGTTAGGTTGGAACATAGGTTCTTGAGAGTGAGACATTCTAGTCTCTGCTTCTTGGGCACCCCTTCAATGTTTCCAGTATTTCCTTCTCACATGGAAATACCACTGCTTCCTCTGCTTGACAATCATCCCCAACAAGCACAATAAGGTTCTCAATCATCTCTTTTTCAGATAATTTGCTGACCTTGTAGAGGTCCCTGCCAGGGGCAGCGCCAGGGGGGTGGCAGCCCCCCTCCCCCAAGGGAGTTTAAAAATTTAGGAAAAACAGGTTTTACGCAATAAATTGTGCAAAAATTAGGGGTTTTAACCAAAATGAGTTCA